>JAHDVF020000156.1:0-60639 GCA_022606425.2 Lepidostoma basale | reverse complement strand
TTTTAAATTTGAATTATTGTATCGAATTTTAAATGAGTTTTTTATTAGTCTTTCTTTGTTAAGTGTTAGTTATATTTTTACACCTGAAGATGGAATATCTTACGAAACATGTCGTGTTTTTTAATATTTTTTATTAAATAGTGGATTAAACAAAGTTTTTTTAAGTACTGAAGTATAATACTATGGAATACCACAGTGTTACTGCCTTAGCGTTCAATAAGTTAATCTATGTTTAAAGAATTGCAAATCATGTATTAAAAACTTGACGTTTGAAATAAATATGACACAGCTAACTTTCAAAGTCAGACACTACCGCAAAACTTTTCTTTTCTTCTACGTATCTTGCATTCACGTAGTTTTTCTGACAAAAAACATAACCGATTACCAACGACATAAGAGTACAAAAGCACCATTTTTACTACCAAAACCAACAATAAACCATCACGCCGTTTTCCCGGAAGCATTTCCAGAAATAATTGACGCCACACTACTCTATCCTGACACATCTCTCTGTATATTCCTCCCCACTTATACAGCGAGTCATAAATGCAGTCGGTTCTTCCGACTTCTAACATAGTCGACTTTTTGAAATTTTATTAATTTATTTATTGTTTCTTGAACAACGATTAAAATCTCATATTAAGTTATTCTTCTTCTTCTTTCAGTGCCACATCAGGTCCCCCCAACGTTGGCGATCACTGCAGCAGAGGCATATCTGTCCTGCGCCACTTGTAATAGGTACGGACTTTTATGTTCCACAGCCAGGACAACTGCCTTGGTTGTATCCACTAGAGTGGTCTCCCGTTGCCTTTTCTGGTGGATTTTTCTGTCGGGGTTACCTTCCCTTAGCTAGTTAGATCTGGTTTAGAGGCGCCAGAAACTCACCTTTCATCCCCTCGGTATCTGCTGTGATCACAAGGTTATGAATGAGATTTCATTTTTCGGGGTTCGCGATAAGGACGCTAACAAGTTGGACTAGTCAGTAGTGTTGCCGGTGGAATGCAACTGGGCGTTTCGCAGCATTTTATAGAATCACACCCTTCAGGAAGATGTGACTCGCCGCGACCCTACTGACAGTTTTCTAGAAGTTTTATCGTAATTTATGTGAATGATATGTTTCGCCTGTCAAAGGAATTATGATACTGCTTTAGACAGGCGAAATATATCATTCACATAAATTATAAAAAAACTTCTAGAAAACAGACGTGCTCATTCATATTAACTATTTAATTAATTTTGTTGTGCCATATTTTCCTCGGTCTTCCACGACTCTGCTATCCATTCACATCGCTTACGTATACTCTCTTAATCGTTATGTTTTTATCCATGCGTTTCATATGTCCATTTCAATGCAGTGATTTTTTCATAATTTTGTTCATATAGGTATACTACAATTAAATAGTCCATTGTTTTGGCCCAAACACTATGATGCTTGAACATTATACACTGTTAAATTAAAAAAAAACTTTATTTAATGTATCAAATAAAACATTTAATACTACAATTATTTTAGGTAGGCAGTAACCCTTCTTCTTGTACCCATATTATTCGGAAATTTACATAATTCATGAAATGCAATTAAAAAATAAACTTTGGAGGAAAACCAAAAAAAAAACTCGACATAAAGTGCCTACTCTCGATCCGTAAGAAAATTCAATCAGAGAGTGCACATATTATCCGGGGAAGTTTACTAATTTCATCCCGCTAACCACTCTCGAACATCCTGAAAAGCTTTCTCGGAGTAACTCCCAGCCTTAAAAATGTCGTTAACTCCATCCGAACTTGGCCATTAGTTGCGCAAAGTCGGTATGTCGTCTTTCGGATAAATAACTTGACAAACATGTAACTACTGCATATGTACACGTTCAAGATGTCGGTATATACCGTATAATAGCTCGCTGTGTGTAATAATTGAACCAACATATTCGTTTTACAAGGTGTTTAGTAAAATCGCAATTTAACGAGCGCTCTTTTTATACGTAATAATAATAACCTAATAATAACCCGACGATCTTTGTGGCAGAGTGGTAAAAGCCCTGACTTCCATACCGAAGGTCCCGGGTTCTATTCCCGGCAACGGCAGTGTGATTGTCACACTGTCTTTGGTCTGTTGTAGAATTCACGTGACAATAATGGCGATAGATTGGCTACCTATCACATGTCACGAGAATCAATATAGTAGCTAAATCAATAAATTGTATACAGTAATAGGGTTCAAAAGTAAACATATACATAAAAAAAAGAATATGCAGATGCAAAGTTTAATTAATTTTTGGAACACCGTGTATGACCACATACGTATGCATCTATGTACTTTGTATGTAAAAGTAGACGCGTAAGAAACATGTCTTAGTGAAGCAGCAATCAATATGTTTGACAGATTCGATTGCTTCTAGAATAACTTCTTAAGTGATGGCTTAACTTGATAGCAAATTGAAAATGGGGGATTCAGTTCTGGCTTTAATCGAATTCTTTTCAATCAAAAGATATAACAAAATTGTTTGCACGGCATAATAATAGAATTTATTGTCGCCTGTAATTGGTTTTTGTCTGTTTTCTTTAATCTCTAGGTGCTTTTTTTAAGTTTGTTCAACGAAATCTAATTTTCCTGATCAAACAACTATAAAAAAACGATATTATCTATTTACGTAAGGTTTCATTATTAAGCTATGATTTCTAAAACAATTAAACAGGACGTTTTTTTTAGAGATATAAAATAAATATTCAAAATGAAAATCAAAACACATTAAAATAATGTTAATGTCTATGATATTGGCTTTATTTAATAGATAATTTTATGCCATTATTGTTTAAATATGATTTCGGGCATATGAGCGCCACGGCTAGCTCGAATAAAGCGCAATCGTGAGGTCCGATTTTCGAAAATTGTCGTATTTGTGGATGCGTATTATCCACTAGAGTGTACGTGGTGCGAAAACGACCCATGGTCTTCCGAAGGACGATTATGTCGACCGTAAAATGGACGTAGTGCACGATAAGTTTGGCGAACCGAACCATGATATTCAAAATAAATTTGCACAATTTGCAAGCACTGTTCTGACGTTAGTCTATTCAAGGTAAAATGGCAAAACGAACTGACAACAAATCAATTGTTAACTGTCAAATTGACAGCTAAAAAGCCTTGTTGCCAGTTTCAAAACCAAACCTCTAAAAAAAACCTATATAAGATTAAAGATATTTTTTCTCATTTTGTGGTTGGATATTTTAAATTCGTAAACATAGAAAATAATAAAAACACATTGTATTTTAACCTTTAAATGGTAATTTTAAATGAAGCCAAATAGTTTTACTTGTACCCAAATCGTCACGGCAAAATATAGCCTTTATTTTATATTGCCCTTATGACCTTAGGTACAATCGAAACTTGTAACTTTAATTATAATTACCATCTCTTGGTTAAAATACACAGCTTATTTTTTCTTTTTTATGTGTATTTTTTTAACATGAATAATATTTGAAAATATTAGCAATGGCGACGACTGCGAATCACAACCCGTGCAAGCCATCATATGTATGTAGATCAAGAGAAAATCACTGTTTAATGCTGTCAACTGAATTATCGTTTTTTACGACTTATCGATTGCTTCTATCGGCCATGTGAGGAGTCATAGTAATTGACGCGCGTGCATGACACGATGTATGTATGTTGAGGAAGTGAGAGAAATTTGTCAGGAAAGAAAAGTGTTGCAGTCCATTCTTCCTGCCTACCCCTTCGGGAGACGGTGTGATGGTTAGTTAGTTAGTTTGTTTGATTGCTTCTTGAACAATGACATTAAACATAAACAATATGTATTTGAGATTGATTAAAATCTATCAGTTTTATTTTATTTTATGGGGATTTATGGGAATGCCATTTTTCGTGTTGCTTAAGCAATTATCATATGATATTTCATAATGATGTGGAAAGGTAAAACATATCGCTCCAACAAAATATAATAAAAATTCTAAGGTACGGACGTTTTGATCAGTATTATTTCGTGGGTATACTGGCAAAAAACGTTAAGTCGAAAATTGGCAGTTTTGACTTAGTGATGCAGTATTGTAAAGTTTACAATGCTCTACAAATTGGCAAAATACACGAAGTCGAATGAAACAGATTTTTTCTCTAGTTTTAAAAATAAATTTAACGTTAAATCGTACAAAAGGTATTTCATACAGGCTAAAAGCTTCAAAAAACTTAATATTTTTCGAAGAGTCTTGTTGAACATTTTTGTACTGGAAAAAAACGTTAACTCTACTTATTGTCTTCGGCTGAAAAAAATTCCCTCGATTGACTTTTGACAACGACACTTATATGTTTCAAATTTAAAGAAAACTTAAATGTTCGATTTCTCAAAACAGCGATTTTAGACTTAACGTTTTTTGCCAGTATACCCACGATTTATGAATACTTAAAAATATTATTTTAACTTTTTTGAAACGCAATTCACGTGTACATTTGCGCATCAGTAAATTTCGCATGTTGGACTAAAAACATATGCGTGGCGGTTGGACTACAAAATTATATATGAAAGTGGATGAAAATTCATATTTACAAACTGAATTTATTCAAAGCCTCTATAAGAATGTTCTAAAAACATTTTTTGATTTTTAATCTTTCCATGGATAATATAAGCGGAACGGTATATTCAAGAATTAATTGTATCTCAATAGAGACGAATATGCAAATTGGACACTGAATATGGTTGATCAAGGTGTTTACAGGACCTGTCATTGGTTGGGTTAAGCGCACGCTTTATGTAATTACAACATTCTCCATTCCACCTTTTCTTATGACCAAATTTTTTTTTGGAAGTTGTATATATCGTGGGTATACTGGCAAAAAACGTTAAGTCTAAAATCGCTGTTTTGAGAAATCGAACATTTAAGTTTTCTTTAAATTTGAAACATATAAGTGTCGTTGTCAATAGTCAATCGAGGGAATTTTTTTCAGCCGAAGACAATAAGTAGAGTTAACGTTTTTTTTCAGTACAAAAATGTTCAACAAGACTCTTCGAAAAATATTAAGTTTTTTGAAGCTTTTAGCCTGTATGAAATACCTTTTGTACGATTTAACGTTAAATTTATTTTTAAAACTAGAGAAAAAAATCTGTTTCATTCGACTTCGTGTATTTTGCCAATTTGTAGAGCATTGTAAACTTTACAATACTGCATCACTATGTCAAAACTGCCAATTTTCGACTTAACGTTTTTTGCCAGTATACCCACGATATGTTAAAATCCAACATCAGAATTCACATGTCAGTTTCAATGCGCCATCTATGAAAATTTGATTATATATGTTAATCTCTAAGATTACTCTTTTACGTGGAAGTCTATATAATTTACATACTAACGCCATCTATGAAGATTTATGTTTATTAAGCATTAAGCAGAACATCTTTTTAACACAATGTGAAAGGCTACCCCGCCATTAGCGCATTGTTTGAAGTCGCCTGAAGATGTACCTATTATCTATATGCCAAACTTGGACCAGATATGTTTACAATATTTTTTAAATGTATACATATACTTGTATACGAATACTGGATTTCACCCATTGCGGGTTATCAATTCATGAATTAATTGAATTGATAACCCGCAATGGGTGAAATCCAGTATTCGTTTACAAGTATATGTATATATTCACAAAAAAAATATTGGAACGGTATATGTTTAGGTACCTAAATAATTTAATAATAAAATCCTCCGGCAGGATAACACGTATCAGCAACCCACGAGAAACGAACTTCAACTTACTTTTGTACGCAGTATTTTCACGACGATAACGATGTTTGAAAGTTAGGGGGTACTTACGTACATGCCACTAACTGCCGAAGAGAACGTGCCATCGTCAGATCAATCATAATTCTTATAATTCTGAGTGGCATTGACAATTCCTTTGGCATTGAAACCGTTGGAATCATATTCCTTCGAAATACCCATGAAAATCAATATATAAATTATTTTGCCAATTTTTTTTTAAATATATACAATTTTAACCCTTACCATTTACCGTCTTATTTATTTTAGAAATAAATTTAAAAACTAACTAACTAACCATCACGCCATTTCATTTATTTTTATAATAATCACAAACATTACAGACATACAATTCCAAATCGTTTGCAATTACATTATAAACAGAGAAGCATTAAAAAAAAAAAAAAATTAAGCTTAAGAGTAAGAAAAAATCATAACATTGATATTGCATCCCTGAGGCAACTCACACTATCACGAAATATGTCGACCTCCGAGGCGATCCGATTAAGCAATAAGATTGCCCTACCCACAGGCATTACCATTGGCAGGTTGGTTCTGCAGCGTGGCAAATAAAACAATCTGTGCTGTCTTTGACGAAGGTAATTATCAGGGACAAATAGACCTACATCACTCAGGACATCCGAGTTCTGTATACGGCCGCCAATCAGCTGAAAGAAGTGAACTCCCAAGTGAATGTTCCTCCTTCTCTCCAATGATTGGTAGCTTAGCATACCTAGCAAGAATTCAGTCGGAAAGAGCCACGGGTAATAACCGCGCTCCCTGAGGCAAAGAAAGCGCAGAAATTTTTTCTGCACTCGCTCCACCATCAGAGAATATCGGATCCCAGGCGGTGACCAAATAACGGAACTATATTCCAGCCGACTTCTTACCAGGGAATTATACAACACCCGAAGTACCTGTGTGTTCGAAAATATCTTGGCATTCCTGAAAACAAATCCAAGCATTTTAATGGAACTATTACATAGAGCAACTATGTGAAAATTGAACGATAATTGAGCATCAAACAGAACACCGAGATCTCTGGATGTAGAAGCTCTTTCAAGCTGTACCCCATCCATAAGATAGCGAAAGTATAATGTTTTCGATGCCCGTGTGTATGACATAACAAAGCACTTGGAGACGTTGAAGAATAATTTGTTACGTTTACTCCATTGGGTTATGCTCTGAATGTCACACTGAAGCTTCAAGCAATCTGAGGGATTCTCTATTTCAGAGAAAACTTTTATGTCATCAGCAAATAATAAAAAATTTGAAAACTTTATTTCGTTAGAAATATCATTTATGAATATTGTGAAAAGCAATGGTCCTAAATTAGACCCTTGTGGCACCCCTGATGAGGTGTGAAAGGCTGAAGACTGAAAAAGTCCATATGACACATAAGTGCATATGCCAAGTCCATATGCCATCTCCCCGAAAGGGTAGGCAGAAAGAAAGAACTGTCACACTTTTACTGATGCGGCACTTCATCCTCCCGCGGGAGACGCGGTGTGATGTTGCGAACCTCATCGCCACCAATAGGCATCTCCCGCGCACACTTCGATCGTCCAACACCGACAAAATAAATCTAAAACAAATAATATAAAATACAATGATATAAAATAAAATAACAAAATAAAAATAATTTGACACAAAATGTTCTTTTTAGATCGTGCACATATTGACTATTTAATTTATGTTCCACGTATCCATCGTTAAATAAATTTAAATTTAAAACAAAGAAATAAATTTAAAAAAATTAATTAGTATAAACCACATACAAGAGTTTGTAGAGTAACCGGTTTCATCTGTAGCGAGCTTAATCAGGGCTGCACACAAACTGTGTATAGCCCTAAAGAAGCGCTATACACAGTTTACAGTTAACATAATGAAACCGGTTGGTACTCTGACTTAATAAAGTGATTTATACTAAGTTCAAGGTTTTATATTTATTATTTAAATATGTCAAACCACCAAGTATAAAGCTACCTATAAAATTTATATAATTACAAAAAAAAAAAGATTATATTTTTCTCCTTAAAATTATTCTCATTGCTTTATTTTGGAGAATGGATAATCTTTGCGTATCTTGTTCATCGATACAGAAATTTTAATATAGTGTTACAATTTCTACACTGAGAAAGGCACACTTGGTTTTTAGCTATTATATTGATTTTAATGACATGTGATAGGTAGCTTATGTATCGCCATTTATTGTAACGTGAATCCTACACCATAATAAAAATAATATAACAATCAAAGGGAATTAAACACGGGACCTTAAGTGTGGCAGTCGTAGATCTTGCCACTCAGATTGATGAACAAAATGAAAGTCGTGTTGTAAAAAATATTTTCAATTCATTTTTTTATTATGAATCCACAGCACAAAGTAATGAATATATTCTCTGGTTTCAATCCTGGGATTGGTTTGCAGCAATTTCCTCTATTCTTCTCTTCCATTCTTCCCTGTCTTGTGCGGCTCTTTTGAGATCTGCATATGATGAGCAGCGTACGTCCACCAACAGGTCCTCCAGGTACTCTCGGCGTGGGCGTCCCCTAGAGTTTGTCCCCTCGATCATACCCTCCATTATGGCATGCAAGAGACCTTCTTGACGTATTACATGGCCGATCCATCTTGCACGCCTTTCGGACAAGGTCCTGAGCAGGTGCCTTCCTCCTTCGATTCCTTGAAGAACTTCCTCATTCGTGATGTGGTCTCTCCAGGAAATTCCTAAAATGAATATAGAAAATACTTAATTGTAATACTTAAGATACTCAATAGTTCATATATCGCTTCACATATAGAATAACATTTTTCTATCATATAATTTGTTTAAAAATATTATAAATCATTAAAATATTATACTGAAATGACGTTTGGTACAGTCTTGTCAAAATTTCTAACATCCCCACTCCAGATTTTAAGTTAACTCACCCGAAGATGATCTGGAGCGTTTCGAGGAGTTTTGTTTGTCTGATTGAATCATCAGAACTAGCGAATTTCCCCTTGTTTATCAACGGTTTGGGTAGGAATCGTTATTTCCGAACTTGGCAACTTCCACCCCACGAGAAATGAATTAGATTCACCAAGCTCGAGACAAAGAACGAGGCTACACGCTAATTAAGATATCTTCCGAAATGAAATAAAAACGTGTTTAAGCACTCCTCATAACATTCTATTTAATGAGCATATTTATGGTTTTATTAATTACAAAACGAATTCTCAACGTTTCAACTCTATTTTTAACTAGAATCAATATAACACATGCAGAATTTTTTAGTTTTATTCCGCGTATTTTGTTGTATTGTATCTCTATAGAGACGAATGTTATTATCTCAATAGAGACGACATTCCCCATTCCACCCTTCTTACGAACACCACGTATGTCAATTATTTTTTAAAGTTGTATATATGCTACCATGTTGATGTTGTTCCCTGTAATGGATAAAATCCAGTATTTGTCTACAAGTATTTGTATACATTAAAAAAATATATATCATAATATAGAAGAATTAACTGTTAAAATATAAAACGCTTTTCATGGTATTCGTTTTTTTTCGCGACAGCTGTTTCATCAACCTATGTTATCATCAGGTTTAAGTGTTAAAATTAATTTCCGTGTTTTCGAACCTTTATGTGCATTGAATTATTCAAAATTATTCAAATTGACATTGGAACAAATGCACATAAAGGTTTGAAAAATCCAAACACCTGATGATGTTAACATAGGTTGACGAAACAGCTGTCGCGAAAAATAAAAAATAAATATGTGATACCATAAAGAGCGTTTTATATTTGGACTGTTAATAATGATCAAGAATCGTAGTGTTTCCGCCAAAACAATGGACGATAAAATAATTAATATTTTTTTTTTCATTATTTACGACAACAACAACGAACCATCTCCCCGTTTCTCCGGAAGGGTGGGCAGAGAGAATGGACCGCCACATTATTCTATTCTGACACATCTCTCTAGCTTCCTCCACATATTTACTACCAGGGGTATTTAAAAAGGTACATTTCTCATTCAACGTGAAAAATATAAACCGCTGAATTGTGGTACATACTCTTATATGATGTATAATATTAAAATCACATAAATAGGCAAAAACTCGGATGTCATCAATAAAAAGTACGAAAATATTTTGATTTCAGGAGAGCGAGCGAGAAATACTTCTTTGAATATTCTTCTGATTATTTTTGTATGACAGAAGCATTAATAATAAAAGAAAAACAATTTGGTACTGTTTATTGTGATATTTTAAAGTGCGTTTAAAAAAATATATATTAAAATTAAAACAAATATTGTGGACAACGATTATACAGTGAACCAAGTTTTTACAGGGTAGAAAATATTTACTTCCGTGAATACTTCACGGGTTGCAACTTCAACACATCAATGGTAAATTTTAAATACACATAAAACATGTTTTTTTTATTATTTTTTTAATCAAATGAATAAGGATTTAAATTTATTCAAGTAACTGATTTTATTAAACACCTCTTTTTGTCGGTAAAACGCGCAATGTTAAATGTCATGATATCCAAATGTATATTACTTACGCCTAGCCACGAACCAAGTATGTTCTTACCCACTAAATTATTATTTTAACCCTTAACGTACCGTGTTCAAAACAAAACGCTTGCTCCCATGTGGTAAGTTCAGTTTACCGCTAACTTTATCTAAATATCAAGCATATGACTACATGAATCAAAATTTAATTTATGTCATCTTGTAGGGAATTTCATTAGAAATAGATCGATATCTATAACATACATGGATTATTTGAAAAACATATCATTATTAATTTTTTTCTGGAACCATGCGATTTCTGATATGGAATGCGTCATAGCATAAAAGTAACTGCGCCGCGCCGGCCGCGCGGCGGCCGGCGCGGCTAGACTTTACGAGATTTTACGTATGATAAAGGCACCTAGACAAAATGTATAGTACGTTCAAGACAACGAGTACGTATTAATATTTGTCCCTTTTGGTAAAGTGTTAATATTTTCACAGTTCTGATATTATTAAGTTGCGTCCTGCGTTTCCGTCTACAGTCGGTATTATTACGTACATATTGAAAAAGCCAAAGATATAATTTATAATACGTTCAACAGCGAGTAAGTATTTGTCACTTTTGATAAAGTTGTAAATATTAGCAAAACAAATTCTACCTTAACACGAATGAAGGTGAGGGCAGTCTTAGAAAATATTTTTTTTTGGGATGAAGGAAGTAATTTTTTGCTTTTTTTTTATTACGAAATATTGAGAACACTTCAATGGAGGATTACATTTTTTTTTATAATATTAGGGTCCATAGGTTTTAAGAAAATCAACTTTAAATTGGCAGTGGAAACTCAATTTACCACATGGCAACGCGACGGTTAAATGTGATATAGCTTAGAGACTTGTTTTTCGAAGGTTGCGTGTGTGATCGAAAAAATCTTCTTTTCGGCATGAAGTGTGGATCACGTCTTTATGAGGAAACTTTTTCGTACAACAGGAGAAAAGAATAACTTTTTCAGTTAGGTTCATTGGAATCTCTTCTTTATTTGTCGGTAGGGCGGCTCCACAATTCCACAATTCCACAATCAAGCAACTTTGGAGAGCCACTAACAATTGGAAACTAAACTATTGTATTTGTTTTAGAGACGAAAACACGTTTCGGTTTGTCTATTCTAAAAAATAAATTGACTTAGCGGAAACAATCAACAACTTTTTGGCAAATTCCTTTTCATACAAGTGCCCCGAAAAGCTTTCACTAATCAGAGCTTAAAGGGAAATAAATCTGCTATTGTCGGTTGGAAAATACTTCAATTCTTTGAACGAATTCAAACAACGCAAAAATGTGATTTTTGTTTCGCGTGGGATGTTTTTCATTTGTTTTAAATATTCGTTTCAACATATATTTTTGAATTGTGTATTTTTCGTAAATTCAAAGAATAGAGCCGTTTAAAAATATGTTTGATTTGTAGATTAAAACAAAATTATTTCATTTATTTTTATCAGTTGTTTTAAAGGAATTTCCCACGAACAAAGTTCTTTGAAAATAATAAGAGGTTCTTTTAACAAGTTACATTCAAATTAAATTTACAGGAAAAGTATTTATATTATACAGTGTTCTTATAATTTTTTATATATTTATTTATTTATTTTGTAGACACTGTATTTCAATGAGTACACTACTCATTCTGGGACAATTTAAATAATCATACTCGTGCATATTATTATATTAGATGATTTATAAGGCGCCATTTTTATGAATTATCATCTAAAAAGCTGTGTATATTGGTATTCGTCTGGTATATTCGTTTATACACCATTTTAAAGAAAATATTATTAACTGTTAATAGTTTTTATTTATTTATTTAAAAAAACATGTTATCATTCAGAAGACCCTAAGAAATCGCACAAGACCCATCAGAATAAGTGAGATATGTGAGGCTAAGTTAGTGAGTAGACGGCAAAGGAGAGACTGGTATAGTCATGTCTGAAAAATGGACACCATCAGACTCCTCTATATTGCACTACACAATCAGTCGTACGGGACTCAACCTCGTGAAGAACAGACCACATAGATCTATAACAAAGAAGATCCATGTTGGGTATCTCGCTAAGATACCGTATACCCAACGTGGATATTAAAAGACGCAATGTGGTCACCGACATAGGGATACGCATTGCAAGGATGAAGTGGCAATGGGCTGGGCATGTGTGCCGACGGGATGATGGAAGATGGAGCCAGAGGGTTACTAAATGGAGGCCATTGTTGGGTCAAAGAAGTTTCGAGAGACAGCCTACTAGGTGGATCGAAAATAATATGCGGACAGCGGGAAGGGCCTGGGGAACACTGGCGAGAGACCGAGAGGGATGACGTGGGGATGAAAAGGCTTACGTACAGCAGTGGGTGGAGATAAGCAGATGAAGAAAGAAAAAGAAGAATATTTTATCTGTCGTATAAAAAAACAATTTATTGTACAGCGCAAACAAAGTACTTTTTCTTTCCGTGTCATGTCAGGTCTCCCTAACTTTGACTATCATCCTTGAGTTTCATAGTGACGACCTGGGGAAAAATATCCAGAGTGGTATCCCCTTGCCTTCTCTGGAGGATTTTCTGTCGGGGCTACCTTCCCTTAGCTGGGTGTATCCAGTTTTATGGCGCTTGAAGCTTGCCATTTGCCCTCTCTCTATCTGCTATAGCACTGAGTAATATGTACCACATTGCCGGGGTTCGCGGGGTCTTTAAAGGACCTCTCGTGGACGCTAGAGAGTTGGACTTGATAGTAGTGTTGCTGTTATAAATACAACATGGCGCCTTACGGCATTTTGTAGAGGCATACTATCCAGTAAAACATAACCCATCGTAGCGTTGAAGTACTAATGAATTAGATTTTAGAATTCCAATGCTCTTCATGTTCATCACATTTCAAAAGATCGCTTTTCACAAATTTTACAACCTGTGAACTGGAGCCACAAGTAGCGAATGAACGTACTAGATCCCAAGCCGAAGTAAAAATATTAATTGAATTGGTACGTGGTTTTACCACACTTACACACAGAAAGCCTTTTTGAGTGTATTTCATTTTCAGGATTTAGGCTTTAAAGCAAATCCTAACGTAAAAACTTGTACGTTGGTCATCGGCAATAGAATTTTTCTATCGGATACAGTTTGAGAAGTTCAGAAGAAGAAGAAGCATAATTTGCTTTCACGAATTGAGAGCTATTCATTGCACAGATCCCAAGTATCAAAAAAGTCAAAAATGAGGTTTTGATACCAAATTGTTTTAAAAACAAAAGCCAATGACTACAAATGGGTAAAATATTGCATAATATAGTATAGTTCAAACTGAAAATAAAGTAATAAAAATATAAGAAGAGTGCAGTGCGAATGAAAGTGTTATGTCCAAAATAATGAAAGGATCATTTAGATGGTTTGGATACATACTCGTAGATGTGAACGTGATAATGGTAATGAATGGTAACGAAATTATTATATTACCGTTAAAATTTATAAATCTGTTATAATATCACAATTTATTTGTATTCACTGAGAGTGTCGTGACAGCTGTTTCGCCAACCGATGTTGGCATCATCAGGTATTACAATAAATTGTGAGTTTATTATAACATCTGATGATGCCAACAGCTGCGAAACAGCTGTCGCGACACTCTCAGTGAATAAAAATAAATGGTTATATTATAGCTGTGTTATAAATTTGAACAGTAATAATGTTGAAGTATCAGTGTTTCGGCCAAAACAATGGACTATGAAATTATTATAACTCAAAATAGAGGAAACGAAGAAAACATAGCACGACCAATTCAATTAAATAATAAATGTCACAGGTCCATTATTTCTGCCTACCCCTTCGGTAGACGGCGTGATGCTTAGTTAGTTTTTTAGTTCAAACTTCACCATAAAAATGCCCCATGATACGTGTTACGAAAATATATGAACAGTTTTTTTTTTCTATTTTTCTTGGTTTATAGGTTTATATAACAATCAAAAATGGTAATTGAATGCGAACACTTGACTACGAACGGTATCGCCTCATTCAAACCAATCCATAATTAGCTAATTGTCCTAACTGCGAATCTATAATCAAATTACCCTTAGCAATTCCCCTTCATACAAGTACCCGAGGAGAAACTAATACATTAGGTAGATCCATGTATCTAGTAGGTAAGTATATACTAGGTTCTTGGTTAGGCGTGAGTAATACATTTGGATGTCATGATATTTAACATTGGGCGTATTACCGACTAAAACAGGTGTTTAGTAAAATCAATTACTCGTATATCCTAAAATCCAAACATCAATTGATTACAAAATCAATAAAAAAACACTTTCAATGTTTTTGTGAATGTATATTTATACTTGTATACGAATCCTGGATTTTTACCCATGGTGGGTGGTTAATTCAAATTTAATTGTATCTCAATAGAGACGAAGACGCAAACTGGAAACTGAATATGGATGATCAATCATTCTCCATAGATGGCGTTAGTGGGTGGATTATATAGGTTAATCTTAAAAAGATTGACATGTGTAATCAAATCTACATAGATGGCCAATTGAAACTGACACGTGAAGATAAGTATAGATTTGGAGTATATATACAACTTCCAAAAATTTGTCATGCATGATCATAAAAAACAAAGGTGGAATGGGGAATGTTGTAATAACATAAAGCGTGCGCTTAACCCAACCAATGACTTTCAATGTGTTTTTGAAATATATACCATAAATATGTACTAGTGAACGGAAGAGTTTTCAGAGATCCCAATGTGCTCAGAGTCCTATACAACGCGTTGTTTCGGAGCAGACTCGAAAGTGGTTGTGAAAGGAAAGTGATATGGAGTCTTCACGAGGCGAGATATTCCGTTATGCTGGAGAGGGTTCAGAAAAAAATTCTTAGGTATCTCTACATGAGGGAGTATGGTATTTATCCTTGGCTCTATCCCACAGCATTTCTTTTAGGAATCCTCGGAACCAATTCTTTACAGCTTCGAAGAGATGGGCATCTTATTATCCATTTCTTTAAATTAATCAGGGGATATTTCGAGAACTCGGCCGTGCTAGAGAGTGTTGGTATTTTTGTCCCTGATAGATTTCACTGACAGCGACAGCACAGATTGTTTTACTTACCGACTACCAGAACCATTCTGCCTCTGGTGACACCGGCGGGAAGAGCAATTAGTCTGCTGAACGCGGTCTCCTCGGAGATCGACGTCTTTCATATTAGTGAAGGTACAATCAGGAGACAGATACTCTTGACTTTAGAAAGTATCTTATCTTCCCAATGTCGAACCATCTCTAATGCGTTCCTGGTACTATGGTGTATTTTTGTAATATTTTACATGTACTCAATAGATGCCTTAAACATTTTTCCGTTTGTAATGTCTTTTGAGTTAATAAACTGATTTGATTTGATTTGTGCTGTAGCGCCATCGGGGAGAGAGAGAAAGAGAATTCGAGAGAATTAAGCTAGAAAAGAACAGTGTGATGGTCCATTCTTTCTGCCTACCCCTTCGGGGAGACGGCGTACACAAGTTACTTAGAGAGTTACTTTTTTATTCGACGTGTATTGGTAATATATGTTAATTCTTTATAACCGCATTACCATAAGCTTATTGCGTGCGTCTCAGATATTTACTGTTTAAATTTTAGCAAGTTTAATGAATTCAATAACTTGTAATTTGTGGTTACCGTGTGTATAGAAAGAAAGAAAAATGATAATCCTTGTATTGGTGGTTTATATTTATTTAAATTTTTCCCATACTGTACTCAATCGATTACAGACTTCCAATATGGATCTTGCCAGACACTATCATTATAACTTTTTCGGCTTTACTGCCCTTGAAAACGCAATGCATATTAATTTTGCATATACCGATCAACAGGAAGGGAACATTTTATTTTTATTAGCTTCCAAAACTTTATTTATTTATTTATTGTTTCTTGAACAATGTTGTAAAACTCTATATTATATAATTAATAGGAATAAAAACGACAGTTTTCTAGAATTTTTATTATATTTTATTGGAATGCCTTGTTTCGCCCTTCTATGGCATTATCAAATCCAATAACAAATGTAGTACATTTGATAACGCCCTTAGAAGGGCGAAACATGCCATTCCCATAAAATATAATAAAAGTTTTAGAAAACTGACGTTTTCATTCGTATTAATTAATTATTTATATATATTCTTTAAATGGCTTGAGTGAAGGCGATTCTCAGGACCATAAGATGTACAGCCTGAGATCGAGAAAAACCGACCCCAACAGTCAACACAGACCATGACTTGGGATAGCACCAGGAAGAAGAAGAAGTTTCTTCAAACGAAAACGTCTGTTTTCTAGAAGTTTTGTAATGTTTTATGGGGATGAAATTTTTCACCTTTCTAGGGCATAATCAAATGTAATGTGACATATACACACAGAGAGGAGGAAAAAGAGAAAGGAGATACCATCGGGAGAAGGTGTCAGGATTGGGCTCTTCAGTCCATGCGGACCCACAACCGTGAAGGACAGTCTTCCTCGGACAGCCGATGATGATGAATATTCAAATGTGTTTGTGGGGAAAAAGTTAACTAGTAGCAATTACAATAATAATGAAAGATATGAATAATATAATAAATAATGCGTTATTAAGGAGATAAAATATAATACATTTTCTAAAAAACAGATGTTTTTTAGACCAGAAACACACAACTGCACCTAGAATCGAGAATCCCGATGATAGAAGAGTTCATTCTGAAATTTGCCAAACGTTTTTACAAACGACTCCCTTCACATCCTAACTCCACAATAAAATGCATCTTAAACTACAAAACTACCTCTACCAAAACACCTCTAGCCGCCACAAGCGCCCAAAATCGATCCTCCTTCAGAGGAACACTCCGGGCCACACAAATCATGTCCCCGCATAAATCAACAACCCACCAAATCACCTTCCAACAAAGTTCTAATAATACGTCAGAGGAATAACCACAAAAGCTGAACCTCTGTAAGCCAGAAGATCGAAGTCCAAGTCCAAGTAATTAATATAGATAAGATTCCAGCCAGATCTTGACAGACTCTCTCATTACTGCATACTAAATAAATTATCCATAAATGCGAACAAATGTCATAAGCTTTCACTGACGCGTAAAATGAACCCTCACAAACATGTGTACTCCATCAATGGTTCCATAATATCCGATTCAGACCGCGTGAGAGATCTTGGAGTCACAATCGACCCTAAACTCACTTTCGTTAGTCATATTGATGACATGGTGGACAAATCTCTCAGAACATTGGGATTTATACTGCGCACATGCAAACCTTTCCAAAATATCACTGCCCTTAAAGTATTATTTACAACCCTGGTTCGCTCACGCCTTGAATATGTATCTCCCGTTTGGTCTCCTTATTATGCGGCACATATCCAACGCATTGAAAGAGTACAAAAAATGTTTATTAAACATATTAATTTTAAAATGTGCAAGTCGTTCTCTGATTACAAATCTGCCCTAATTTTTCACTCCTTGGACTGTCTTGAAAATAGACGTACTCTTCATGATATGATGTTACTTCATAAAATAATTCACTTTAAAATTGACAATTCTGAACTTCTCAGCAAATTGTCACTCAATACCCCCATGTCTCGCACGAGACACACCGCGAGCCAAGTTTTCCACCTTCCTGTTTATCGCACAAACTACGCTCGCATTGACGTCTTTCATTTGAGCGAGCGAAATTTTAAAAAAGTGATCGGAGCAACATTTCGGCGCAGATGTGACCACGATGTAACGTGATATTATAATACTCGTATATTACTTTTTATTTAATTTTATCTTGATTTTATTTTTTATTCCAGTACTATAAGTATTTTAACTCTTAAATATTATGTATACCTTATTTTGTCTTAGTTTAACTTCAATCTTGTTTCTCACTATCATTTGTTGATTGTTAACTATTATTTTTAATCTGTGGTAGCATGTAATTGGCCTTATTTGAATTATTCTGAATGTTTCTTTTATATATATGTAATTGATATCGCTGTATGTTACCCTAAATAAATAAATAAATAAATAAATAATACAAATAAAAACGTAAATTTTCTAAAAGGTTTATTTTATTTTATGGTAATGACATGTTTCGCCCTTCTAAGGCATTATCATTTGATAATGCCTTAGAAGGGCGAAACATATCATTCCCATAAAATATAGTAAATCTTCTAGAAAACTGACGTTTTCATTCGTATTAATTATTAAATAATATGTAAAAAAATATAAAATAATATGGAGTTTTACATCATTGTTCAAGAAACAATTAATATAGAGTTTATATCATTGTTAAAAAAAATAATAAATAAATAATAACGTTACTCCAATAATGAAATTTGTAAATCAGGTTATAGAGTTAAATGTATGCACAGCGAAAAAACAATTAGAATAAATCAGGCATACAATTAGAATATTAATTAATTTCTGTCACAGAAATTATAATTAACATGAACTTTGAGGGAAGTGTACACCCACTGATATACTAGTAGCAATAGTAATGAAAACTGTTTTGCAATCATTTATAGTTCGCATTGATAAATTGTTTTATTCGCTTCCCGCCTTTTTCATGTCTAAGACATCATTAATACAATTTTATGTGATATCAGTTAATTCCGTTATACGAGTACATATAACAAATGTCGTGATATATATTTAAACCATTTATTTTAGTTTTTGTGATTTAATATGCCAATATTAACAAATTTGAATGGATAAAAGGAACGAAAACTTTATGCTCAACTCCGATCTAAACGATTTATTGTATTTTGATATATTTACTATTAAAATATTATTACAGTGTCAGTGTTGGTAATAAAAATTTCTTGGTGATTGATTTCTATGGCCATACAACTCTTAAAGAGTTTTAGCCTCCTTGATGATTTTTCGCCAAGCTTCTTGATCCTGCGCATTTTCATTTATTTCCAGTTTATTTATTTTTTCATTTATTTATTTTAAACATATCTAAAGCATTACATTTTGTTTTTCAAATACACTAAAGATACAAGTTAGAGATACACAATCATAAGTAATACATAAAAGATTAATAAAAAGAGCGAGAAACATAAGATGCATGACAAATTAATGAAATAAATATACCATACAATTACACTTGATAGTACTTCCCTCAGATGAGCCAAACTATCACAAAATATGTCAAACTCCGAGGTGATACGATTAAGCAAAGATATTGCTTTACCTGCCGGCATAACCATTGGCAGGTTGGTTCTGCATCGTGGGAGATAAAACAATCAGTGGCCCCTTTACCGAAGATAATTATCAGGGACGAACAGACCTACATCACTCAGGATTTCTGAGTTGTATATACAACCGCCAATCAGTCGAAAGAAATGGACACCCAAGTGAATGTCTCGTCTCCTCTCGAGTAACTGGTAGCCTAGCATCCCTAGCCAGAAATCAGGAGGAAAGAGACACATTTTGCTCCCAGCAATCCGATTCGCCCAACCTGGCTGATTTTATTATTCTTTTACTGTTTTTATTTGGTAAGAAAATATCCTTTAATTAAAATATTTCTCGATAGAATTTTAAATGCATAATTTTACGAATTTGGCTTTTATAATAGGATGCATAATGAGTGCAATGAAGTTTACTATATTTATATCTAAAAATATACAAGTATCACCATTTAAGCTTAGTTTACCCAACTTACTAGTTTTTTCTGAAAAGTTAAATTGGTTTGTACTATATTGGGATCGATTCGATCCTATATTCTAATTATTTATTCATAGTTTCGACCTCTCAAGGCGTATCACGAGGGCGGATCACATTTGATGGATTTATAACAGTAATCAATAACGCTAGGATACAAATAACTGCATACTTTTAGAAACGCTCCACGAATGCCGTTTTTTTTACCTCAATATGATAATATCTAAACTTCAAAGGTAAACAACTGTAACTCAATAAGACAAATTGTATTAAAAACGCAAACATAACATTAATACAAATGTATAGATTAATATTTGTTTTTTGAATGTATACAAATACTTGTAGACAAATACTGGATTTTACCCATTGCGGGTTAATCATTTTTTATGATTAATTGTATCTCAATAGAGACGAATATGTAAATTGTTTTTTTTTTTGGAAACAGAATATGGTAGTCGAGGCGTTTACAGGACTCATGACATGTCATTGTTTGGGTTAAGCGATCGCTTTATGTTAACAACATTCCTCATTCCGCCCTTCTTACGACCACAACGTCAACGTAGATGCAAATTGTTTTCTGGGAACAGGATATGGTGGCAGAGGCGCTGACAGGACTTTTGACCTGTCATTGGTTGGGTTGAGGGATCGCTTTATGTTTAACAACATTCCCCATTTCTCCCATCTTACGACCACCACGTCTGACGAATTTTTGGAAGATGTATACTCGTATATGCTAGAATTCTGCACTTATCTTCACATTTTTTTAGTTCACTCTACACTAGCGTCATCTATTATGTTCCCAGAAAACAATTTACATATTCGTCTCTATTGAAATACAATTAATCCTTATTAAAAAAAAAATAATCCGCAATGGGTAAAATCCAGTATTTGTCTACAAGAATTTGTATACACTCAAAATGTTGTGCAAAGTTATTTAATTTAACAGTTTTTAAATGTTAAGGTATCATAGTGTTTCGGCCAAAACAATGGACTATTTAATTGTATTGTAATTTTCCATACTCTCATATGCATATGCATTATTAAGAATTTCGACAAATATCAACAGGTATTGAAATATATCCCAACAGGTAGAACAATGAGGTAGTCCATTCTCTATGCCTAACACTCCAGGAAAATGGCGTAATTGTTATTTTGTTATTTAGTCATTAATATATAATATTTTAACAACATTTAAAGAGCCTTAATTTACCTCTCGATTACAGACATACAAATGCATGCATTAATAAACGTTTCACAGATGGCGTTTTTTCCTCGATATGATAATATATTTGGAGCTAGAAGGTTTGATTAATAGCTCTTGATTCCACGTTATCCCCTTTGTCAGTAAATCACCGGATTCTGTGCTCCAGAACACGCGAGAATTAAGGACGACCCTCGATTATCTGGGTACATTCTTGTGAAATTTTGGATCAAGGTCACCGGCTTATAATACCTCAGTCATAGTAGTCATTATTGAATCCACGGCATTGATTTCTTAACTAGGGTATAGTCAAAAGGGTGATTTTTTACCAAGCTATGATTTGCCTTAAATAATTATACATATTTTAATTTATTTGATGGGTCTTTCGAAATTATATAGTCAATATTTCAATCGTATTTATTATATATTTAGATAAATATACGATTTCAAATCATATGTCATTAAAATGAATACAAATGTAATCATCATTCCTTTTTTTGAGAGGTAAACAAAGAGGATGACACACTTCTATAGTATTTTATAAATTCACACACTGTACACAGACGTAATACGATTTTTTTTACTTTGTATATGGCCGCTTTTAAGTAATTGATTAATACTTCTTCTTCCTCTTAGTTTATGACCTGTTTGTGACGGTGGTTTGTCCTGGGATGTCCAGCCATCTCTCCATCTTTTTGGCGGCTTTTCTGGTAGTCTCTTGCTGCTTGCATTCTAATTATAACTAACTAACCAATCTTTACAAAAAAATGCAATTCTTGTATTCTCCATGCGGTCCACGTGGTCTCCCTAAAAGTGCCTTCTGCCATTCCGTCATTCCGTATAAAATTAAATAAAACTCCGAGAAGACAGACGTTTTCATTTGTATTAATTATCAAATATTTAAGTATTTCACTAACTAACTAACCATCACGCCGTCTCTCCAAAGGGGTAGGCAGAAAGAATGGACTGCCACACTTTTCTTTCCTGACATATTTCTCTCGCTTCCTCAACATTCATACATCGTCTCATGCACGCGCGTCGATTTCTCTGACTCCTCACATGGCCGACATTCAATATTTGATTTATTTGATCGTGCCACGTTTTTCTCGGTCTTCCTCTATTTCTGGTTCCATTTACATCATTAATTTATATTTTTTTACCATTCTTTCTTCATTCATTATTTCCATATGTCCAAACCATCTTAATGATCCTTTCATTATTTTGTTTATGACACCATCATTCACACCGCAGCTGGTAACCGCCTTGGTTTTTCACCTTGTAATAGCAAGGTGAAACATCTTCTCCTTAAGCATTTCATTTATTTCTAAAAAGGTCACATCACAAATTAAGTGTTTCATATGAATGAATAGTTACAATTATCACTGTGAATGACAGTACTATTCGAAGAAATTAGTGGAAAATATCACTCGAATGAATTAATTAACACTGAAAAGCCTGAATATTCGCAGTCGAAACAATTGACGAACGTACGTTACACAGTGTAATAATTTCTGATCAGTTGGGTGGTGACACGGTGATACAAGGCAATGCTTAATTTGGGCAAATTTAATGTTGCTTACAAAATGATTAAAAACTCCCTATGTAGAGTATTAAAAATAGTATTGAGAACGCACGTTTTCTAGAAGTTCAGAAAATACATTATATCTTGTAGATAATATGAGTGATATTTTTCGCCTTGTTATGGCATTATCAAACATAACATTTAATAAGGCAGTACCAAGGTAAAACATCTTCTTCTTAACTTGCTGTTTACTCAAGAGTCTGTTGTTACAGGATTCTCCTCCTGCGATGCTGAAGTCCAGCTATTCATCCATCGTTTTGGGAGTCTCCCTGGTGGACGCTGTCTATCTGGTATTCCAAACAGAGCTACGTATGGGATTCTTGAAGAATTCATTCTCTGTGCATATTGGTACTAGTACCGTTGCCGCAGTCACCTTCATCTGACCACAGGTACCTCTCATAGAACTCTCATATTGTGGTGTTCCTAATAAGATCGCGCAGTGTTATCCCCTTCTAAAACATAAATAATAATATGTATACATAAATCTCCAAAGGTAAAAAGGCATTGTACAATATGTATGAAAATTACCTTATGTATGGAAACGAAGCATAAAACTGGCAAAAGAAGAATGAAATAATAATAAATGCAGTAAAAATAAGACCTCTAAGACAAATGTGCTAAAATCTGTATATGAATATGAAATGCAAATATAAGAAGTGAATACGGTGCAAATGAAAGTGTTATGAACAAAATGATAAATGGGTTGTTAAGATGCTTTGGACCCATGGAATGAATGAATGGGAACAAAGTATATGTTAACAATTTTAATGGAACTAGAAATAGAGGAAGATCGAAGAAAAGTGGCACAATCAAATAAATCAAATATTGCATATCGGCCACGTAAGGAACAGGAGAAATCGACATGCGTGCATGACACGATGTTTGAATGTTGAGGAATCAATAGAAGTATATCAGAATAGAACAGTGTGGCGGTTCATCCTTTTTGCTTTCTCCTCCAGAGAGACGATAGATTTAGAAATATCTAGAATATTTTTTTGTATTAAATGCATAATATTAACACGTAGATTCAGCAGATGTCAGAACCGTTTAGAGAACTAAGGTTAAATTGAAGGGCTAGGGCACCCTATTGTATCGAGCAGGTAACAGGTATGTATGAATGTACACCAATATCTAGATAAATGGAGCAAAAAAGGTTTCATTAATGACGACACATGAATACAATATGAAGCGAATTGGTAAAAGAACATCCGCAAGAAATTTGTATTGGGAAAGAACACGCAATCATGCAGGTAATAGATTGCAACGCTTTTTAAAAATAAAGCTTAATGTAAAAAAGATATGATCCTTTGTAAAATATATATTGATTCATAAAAATATGTAAAACTTCACAATGATTTTTTTTTATAAATAAGGGAAACGTACTTTTTTCGAAACAAACAAAGAAACCATCACGCCATTTCCCCGCAGAGGTAGGCAGAGAGAATGGACCGCCACACTACTCTATCCTGGCAAACCTCTCTAGAAATTTGATTAATTTGGTCATGCCATGTTTTCCTCGGTCTGCCTCGACTTCGTACCCCATTTGCATCATTAACGTATATTTTCTTAACCATTCTTTCTCCATCCATGCGTTCCATATGTCTGAACCAACGCAGCGATCCTTTCATAATTTTGTTCATAATACCTTCTTCCGCTCTACATTCCTTTCTTATATCAGCATTTGAGATTCTGACGTATATCGTTCTACCACAGATACGTCTTAGGGACCTCATCTCTACCGCATTTATTCTGCTCTCATCCTTCTTCTGCCAGTTTCATGCTTCGCTTCCATACATTAGGGTTGGGACCAGAACTCCATTGTGAACAGCGGTTTTCGCTTTCATAAATAAATTCTTGTTTCCAATAACTATGTTTAAAGTTCCATTCACATTTTTCGAAAGTAAATAATAATGTAATGGTGAATTTTTTATGAATTAAAACACTGGTTTTCCCTTTTTGAGTTTGTTTTTCTCGACATGTATCGAAGGCTTACTCTTTCATGATCGGGAAAACGATATAAACTAACCAAAATTATTACGAATTGGGTGCAAGAACCTAACTAATTAACTAACTAACCATCACACCGTCTCCCCGAAAGGGTAGGCAGAAAGAATGGACTGTCACACTTTAATCGATGCGGCACTCCATCCTTCTCTTTTCGCCATCGCGAGAGACGCGGTGTGATGGGTTGCGCCAACCATCACCAACACGCATCTCCCGCGCACACTTCGATCGTTCAACGTCTACATAATAAATCTAAAACAAATTGTCTGAAATACAATGATATAAAATAAAATAACAAAGAAAAATAATTTAACACATAATGTTATTTTAGATGGTGCACTTGTCGTCAGCTGGACGATCCGGACATTTGTGTTTATTTAATTTTTATTCCACGTTATCCTCGTTAAGAACCCAGAAACATATATATCATTAGTTAGTTAACTTGGCGAGTACGAGTTTTAATTCATAAAAAAATCGTCATTATGGATATTCGACAATGTTAACCACCTTATGTTTATATAAAATTAATAATATAATGGTGAATATCATGACAACCAAAAACGTTAGACCCATGGCGATTTTTGAAAATTTGTTGATTTAATCATGAAATTTAATAAAACATACAATCAACTCGAAGTCAATGCCTCAGCTTTCAAATTACAGATCAAATATATATTCACATATTTTTTTTAATTTCTAATTAAATTTTTCTTAGATTTTTCGATATTGTTAGTTTTCTTTATTTTCTTAGCTAGGTTGAATTTCTAGCTATCAAAATGACACTACTTAGAAGAAAATACGCCGCTTACTTGAAGAGAAAAAAAATAAACAAACAAAAGACGAGTTTTTCAATTAAAAAAAAATCGCCCCTGTTTTTATAGTTGGTATCTTTTCAAATTTAAAAAAAAAATTTAAATCAATAATTTTTTGTCAAATCGCACATTTTTTTTTGATCAAGTGTCGAAAATTCACATTGTTTAACCAAGCTAATTCATTCTTATGGACGAAACACCATAATACTTCAATATTATTAAATGTTTAAAATTGAAACATTATTCTACCTATATCAAACACTGTTGTAATCAGTTCTCGATACAGTAATAATACGATTTCCTCAAAGATCAACGTATTTCCTATTAGTGAAAGTTCGTCCAGAAGGCAAATACTCTTGACTTTAGAGAGAATCGTGTCTTCCTAAAGTCGAACCATCTCTCATGTGTTCCTGGTATTTTACCTGTTCTCAAATAGATGCCAACTTAAAATCTGTTTCTAATGTCATTTGTTATAAATAAAGTGAATTTAGTATACGTATCACGAAATATTTTTATGATATTGTCGAAACAGCTGTTTCGGCAATTAGCTAATAACAAAACTTATTTATTGGTTCTTGAACAAAGAAGTAAAATCAACTCACTCTTCAACTCCGCCTTCTCTCTTGGAATGACATGTTTCGCTATACTAAGACATTATCAAATTATATTGGCAGTCAATTATTTTTGCTTACTCCTTCGGTGAAACGGCGTGATAGTTAGTAAGTTAGTTAGTTTTTATATTCTTAAAATAACTGTGAAAAATATGTATTTTATCTTCTTACCTGTTGCATTTTCTATCACTACAATTGATCGTTAATTTTTATCTGAGCTGAAAAATATTGAATCAGAAGAGGTAAATAATTCTTGATTATCATACTTAGATGAAAACTATTACATAATTGTGTTAGCGTGTTTTCTTTTTATTATTTTAAAGAAGCTAAAAGTATTATTATATACTTTCATATGAATGTGATGAGTGATCCACACAGTCTAGACGAGTTAACCCATTCGAAAGGCATAAAAATAAAATAGTACCTGTTTAGTAAATAAAACAAAACACAATAACAAATTGAGAATGACGACCTTCGTGGCCGAGTGGTAAGTGCATTGACTGCCACCCCAAAGGTTCCGGGTTCGATTCCCGGCGAGGGGAGTGTGATTGTCACACTGTATTTGGTCTGGTATAGAATTCACGTGACAATAAAATGGCAATAGATTAGCTACCTATCACATGTCACGAAAATCACTATGATACCTATAATACCCTTTACATCAATTTGGCTCATGTCATGATGTAAAGAGCGATTCAACATAATAATAATAAAAAGTTTCAAATTACGCTTAGAATAAGTTCTTTTTTATTTTTTCAAATTAACTCAGGTACTTACTACATTGTGTTGAATGTATTTTGAAAATATTTTTTTGTATATACCCAACTAATGTAAGTACTCATACATAAAAGCCCCGGTGAAATCTGTCAGTTTTGGGAGCCGCGACCGTTGCACGCGAAATGAATAAATTCAAAGATAATTTTTAAGTAAACTCAAGAACGGTTTAAAGGTAAAAAAACACGAATAATCGCTTCCAACCCCAAAACGTTATTATGTTCTTAAAATTTAAACTCCCCATTACATATGACGCCAACGGCTAAATTACAACGGGTCGGACCCAAACTTAAACTTGAGCTTTGTAAGGAGAACTTCGCTCCTAGTTTGGTGCGTCCGAGTAAAAACAAATCTCACAACTACTACTATAGAATACGATGTTGCGTACTTTATTTGATATCCTTTTTATGAAAACACTTTAATTTACTTTGGAATCTGCGTTATATAGGAATAGGTCTAATGCGATTTGCCCTAGGACAATTTAGATGTTTATAAATTGTTGAAATGATTTAGCTTAAGAGCTATGCTGCTTTTGTGTTTTGATTCGTAAAGATTCGAATTAGTTGTGTGATTTCGGTACTATTTATAGTTCATAGAATATCAACAATCACCTTGAAACTCTTTGCTTAGCCCAAAAATCAACAAAATGTTTTGTTGGTGTTTTATGGGTATAAATGTATCATCATAATGTACCTACCGACATACCTACCTAACCATCACGCCATTTCCCCAGAGGGGTAGGCACAGAGGATGGATCACCACACTGGCTTATCCTGGCATACCTCTCGGGATTCCTCTACATTCATACATCGTACCATGCACGCACGTCGATTGTTCCGACTTCGAATGTGGCCGCCTTTTAGTAATTGATTATTTTGGTCATGACATGTTTTCCTCGGTCGTCCTCGGCTTCTTTTCCCACTCACGCTGCTTGTGTACAACTTTTTAACCATTCTACTCTCATCCATTCGTTCCATATGTCCGAACCATCTCAGGGATCCTTTTTTAATTTTATTCATGATACAGTCATCTGCCTTACATTTCTTTCTTATTTCATCGTTCGGTATTCTGGTGATCTCGTTTCTACGGCGTTTATCCTGCTTTCATCCTTCTTTTGCCAGCTCCAAGCTTCACTTCCATACATGAGGGTTGGCACTAGAACTCCATTGTGCACTGCCATCTTTGCTTCTGTGGATATATTTCTATTTGCAGTAATGACTTTGAGTGCGCCTTTTATTTTATTCCCAGCACCAACCCTTCTTTCGATGTCTTTCTCCATTTTTGTAAGCAATCATAATGTAAGTAGACAAAAACCCGAATGTCGTCAATAGAGAGTAATATAATATTTTGAATACAAGAGAGCGAGAGAAGAATACCTCGATTCTCTCCGAAAGTAATTCGAAATGCACACGATGCGCATGCCCCTTGAAAAATTCTGGATAATTTTGAATTTTGTTCTGATTATTCTTGTATGACGGTAGGGTAGAAAACAAAAGGAGAACAATTTGGTGCTGTTAATTGTGAAAATTTTAACGCGTGTGAAAAAAGTGATTTTATTTCGAGTTGTAAATTTATATTATATTTGAAAAGAGTTAAAAACTCATAGAAACAACACAGCCCAGTCTTATTTCGACTTGACATAACTATTTATCAAAGGAAACATATATTTTTAGGTCTGATTTTTGGTACGACAAAACATTATAAATAAAAGTGAGTATTGCGTAAACATAAAGCGTTTTTTCAAACTAGATAATGATGATTAAATAATTATAAAAATATATTAAACTGTTAAATTAAATAACTTTGTTTTATGTATCACAATTGTATTTTATTTTACGCGACAGCTGTTTCATCAACCTATGTTGACATCATCAGGTATTACAAAAATATATGAAATGTAAAATTTTCGTGATTTTTCGAATCTTTATGTGTATTTGTTCCTATGTATGAAAAATCACGAAAATTTGACATTTGATATATTATTGTAACACCTGATGATGTCAACATAGGTTGATGAAAAAGCTGTCACGTAAAACAATATACAATTGTGATACAAAAAACAAAGTTTTTTAATTTTACAGTTTAAAATGTTAAGGTATCATAGTGTTTCGGCCAAAACAATGGACTATTTAATAACAATATGCTTAACCAACTGTCATTTTCGAGATTTAATCACGTTAAGGGCCTATTTTTTTTCTTAAAATGTAAATTCACGATCGGTTAGAAAATAATATAACAAAACAAATATACAAGTTAGATTTTAATTTGGGTATGATTTATGAATAATAAGATTTTTTAGCTCAGATCTAAAATATTTCAAATCATTTTTACATCTAATTTATGAAGGGAGATTCTTCCAAGCTGATGGGTTGCTAATATCAAAAAGTTATCAAAACCAAAACATCTTAAACAAGAAATTACTTATATATTTAGTTGAAATTGTTTTATTAAATATTTCGTCAATTCGTAGAATCAAATTTTTAAAGCAACACGGTCAAATCACAAAGCACCGTTGTTCTTCCAGGAATAAAATTGTGCGTATATTAAGGAGCAAATCTCATATTCAGGAAGCGTCCGGGAATGGGGTTTCCATTTAATTTTATAACTGACAAAATTATCAACCAGCTTCGCACGCGTGTAGGTATCTCCGTATTCCCGCGACCAATTCCCCGAACTCCCGAGTATCCCAATTACCTTCCTGATATCGATTTACAAAGTGCCGATTTTATCAAAACGCCGCACCATGTTGAATTTTTGCCATCGGCGAGGGACTCGGGCGAATTAAAATTCTAGCACTTAAATACCATCCTAATTACATTTCTGTTTTGCAACACAATACATTCTCGCTGTGTGGTTCTGAAGACCGAACAAAAGGCTAATTTACTAGGCTCTGTAATTCCTGTAAAAAACGCAGAACTGGCACGCGTGAATGAAATCTCCTCGGAAATCGACTTTTTCATATTAGTGAGAGTACGTTCTGAAGGCAAATACTCTTAAAATTAGAGAGAAACTTGTCATCCCGGTGCTGTTTTCCTAACGTAGAGCTATTACTCATTCGTTCTCAATATTATAAACATTACTTTATCTGTTCTCAAGATGTCTTAAGCCTTAATTTTGTTTTAAACTGTTGACGATCTTCGTGGCCTAGTGGTAAGTGCATTGACTGCCACCTCGAAGTTTCCGGGGTCGATTCCCGGCAAGGGCAGTGTGATTGTCACGCTGTCTTTGGTCTGGTGTAGAATTCACGTGACAATAAAATGTCGATAGATTAGCTATCGCATGTGACGAGAATCACTATGATAGCTAAAATACCCTTTACGTCGATTTGGCTCATGCTGTGATGATGTAAAGAGCGATTCCAAAAAATAATAATAACAATAATGATTAAATTTGTTTTTGTATCACAATTGTATTTTATTTGATATATTATTGTAACACCTGATGATCTCAACATTGGTTGATGAAACAGCTGTCGCGTAAAATAAAATAAAATAAGATACAATTGTGATACAAAAAACAAAGTTTATTCATTAACAGTTTAAAATGTTAAGGTATCATGGTGTTTCGGCCAAAACAATGGACTATTTAATTTTGTTTGCAATGTCTGTTTAGAAAACAAAGTAATTTATTTTTTTATAGTTAATGCGGTGGAGATGAATCTTCATTCATAAAAATGTGTTAAAACATTAACATATTCTTCATCTTCCTTGCTGTGGACCTCTGCGGTCTGTTCTCCATAGGGTCGCTTCTCTTGTGAGGTGAGTTCCCAGGTGCCATTTCATCTAATTAATGGTTGAGGTATTAGTTTTGTTAAACTCCATATTTTAAACACGATTGTTTAGTGGTTTTACTTGAATTTAAATTATAAACTCAGTTTGAGAATGCCCTCGCAAGGCGAAACAAATTTGTCACAATTTATATAATATACATAAATTAAATCCAAGTAAAACCACTAAGCCATCGTGTTTACTATTATTAATTAAGCTATTCCATCTTTTCGAAGATCTTCCTCGTGGACAATTCCCGTGCGGCTGATTATGTAGTGCAATATAGGGGAGTCTCGTGGTGTCTTATTCGCTGTCTACTCCATCTTATAATATCCCCAGCCTCACATTTCTATCTTATTCTGGTGTTTATACGCGATCTTTTAGTGTCTTACCAGGTATCACCCTTAACGATTAACGATTATTAAATCATAAACAAATATTTTAAATTTAGCTAGCCATCGCTCATGCCGTCCGTAAAGGGTACGTAGAAAGAAAGATTTTCTTTCATTACATACTTCTATCTTCCTTTACATTTATCGACGGCGCATCCTAAATAAAATTAAGAAAAGGTGACTAAGATAAGGACTGAAGAGGAAATAATGGTAAATAATATATTTACAGTCTGTGTGAATGAAAAAGAGGAAGGTTAAGGAACACAAGGCATGACCAAATAAATCAAATAGAAGGCGCATGTTCATAATCGGAACAATCAATTAGCGGACGTGTCACGGTGTATGAATGTAGAACAGACGCGAGGGTTATGTCAGGATAGTGTAGTGTGGCAGTCAAAATTCTCTCTGCCTACACTTCCGGGAAAACAGCGTGATGGTAATTAGTTAGTTAATAGAAAAATACGACGAGGAATATCAAGAAGACATGGAACGACTAAATAAATAAATTACTAAAAGGTGTTAATTTTAAAAGTCGGAAGAATTGACGTGCGTGTATGACTCGCTGTATGAATGTGGAGGAAACAAGAGAGGCGTGTGAGGATCGTGCAATGTGGCGGTCCATTATCTCTGCTTAGCCCTTCGGAGAAACGGCGTGATGGTTTGTTGTTGTTGTTGGGTCCTCTTTCGAATTCGGAACAATGGACAAGCGTGCATGTCACAATGTATGAATGTAGAAGAGGCGTGAGAGCTATTTCCGGATAGAACAGTGTGGCGATCAATCCTCATCCCTCCGGAGAAACGACGCGATTTTCTAGTTAGCTAGTTAGTTCATGTAAATACTATAGAATGTTGTAAGACTGGGAGAAAATGGAAAGATCTGAGGAATAAACAGAGATGGCCAGGGAAGCCAGTGGAAGACTGCGGAAGGCAACCAGTGAAAGGCCAGCCAGTGAAGGCCAGCCAGTGGAAGATTGTTTTGGAGAAGGCCAAGTCCTACACCAGGATGTATCGCCGAGAACTAGTAGTAGTAGAATAGTAATGTTGTACGAATAAAACAACAAAAAATATTTTTTTGTAGTCGTAAACGGTGATTACCGAAAATGGACGGCCGAGCTCTATAAAAGCATTATCCTTTTAAAATAATCACAAGCTGAACCCGCAGAGTTCAAACATTTTACGGTCCTTTGTTATTATCAAAAAAGCCTGTCATTATTAACCAATCAGATAATAGTGTTGCCAGGTATAAAAACCCAATTATTTGTCCTCTCGGAATTAAGGTCGCCGTAATAACACGTCTCGGGACAGGCTTCTGTACAGCTGACAACACGTATCCTGTGACAGGGATGCTACAAATGTTTCGACGCTTTGACGATGAATTTTGTTTGGTATTCGCATTTGTTTTTCCACGTATAAGAACCCACGAGAATTTTTATTTTTATTATATTGTTGAATAACTCTTTACATAATTATAGCGCGAGCCAAATCTGATTCTCATGACATGTAACAAGTAGCTGGAACAAAACGAAAGACTGACATCGATTGTGATTGCTGGAAAAAGACTGCAGAAGACACACCTAGGTGGAGAATACATAAAGGCACGCAGGAGTTTGAAAAACAGCGCAGAGACCGCAAACAGCAGGAGAAGGAGAAAGGACAGATCATCCTCTTTGAAAGTGGAACACTACCTATCTTTCTATATTTTGGCGGTCTTCCTGGCATTCGATGTCCAACGGGTATAATGTGGACAACTGCACGGAGAATTCTTGAATCACCTATCCTATCTACATGGTCTTTCCAACAACATATTTTCCTGCCCCATCTCACGATATCTTCTGTCTGAGAGGTTGCTTTATTTTAGAGATTCTAACCGTGTCCCTAAGAGTCCTTCCTGTTATAGTTCGCAGTACTTTTTTATATCATGTCTCTTAATCTTAGGCCTGCCGCATAATGTCATTTCATGCGTATTCGATCGTCTTAAAGATTCCATTGCTAAACGGCTTAAGATCTTTATCGTGTTTCCTTCTCGCCTGTATTGGATCAGTTAAGTGCATTTTAGATGATACAGTCAAAACTCCAACAGTTCATTAAATCCATTCATATTTATGCCATGCTTCTAGATTTACCTCGAACTTAACCATCGACCAGAAATCGACTATTTTGATCTGTACCCGAGAGCCATAAAATCTTAAGTGATTTTTTGTACAAACTGAATTATGTACACATAATTATGTTATCATCGACAGATCCCATTATAAAGTCTATTATAAGGAAAAAAAGGAGACAGACAATTGTCCTAGATCCGCTCAACTAACTACCCATAACGCCGTCTCCCCAGAAGGGTAGGCAGAAAGAATTGACCGCCAAACAGTTCTGTCCTGACATACTTCTCTCGCTTCCTCTACATTTATACATCGTGTCATGCACGAATGTCGGTTTATCCGACTCCTCACGTGACCGACATTTAATATTTGAATGATTCGATCTTTCTACGTTTTCCTCGGTATACCTCTATTTCTTGCTCCGTTCACGTTGTTTACTAATAACATCTTCACCATTCTGTCTTCATTCATTATTTTCATGTGTCCACCCATATTACTGATCTCGCACCGCGTTAAATTTTTTTATATTTGCTCTTAAAACATTATGAAAACAAGACATGACGATCATAACTCACTTCGGTCAAAAATCAATAAAAACTTTGTGGCTCCCAGGTACAGATATTATTAGAATACCTCATAGTTGAAATAAAGATACAATTTTTAGAGTATTTTGTTATATTAGTCTTAATTCAGAAAAAAACACATCATTGGGAAGGAGTAACAGACTTCCGAGTCTCACTCCAACAAGTGCAACGATCAAAGTCCAAATCCAAGACTAATCACACACATGAAGCTAAGACTACACCAAAATGCTTTGCTTAGTGCCGAACTAGGTGATAAGTTTATCAGTTATAGTCATGTACAAATTGCACAAATGTTAATATACAAAGCGTCCCGTGTGCCTATAGCGATAGTATGGCGTATGCTGATTCGTTCACTCGAGAAGACCGCCATAGAGATGCAGGGATAGCTTGGAATCAACCTCCCAAATGAGGCCAGCCTGACTATAGGAACAGACCAAAGGTCTTAAAGAAGAAGAAGATTTTTTTAATATATAATAGAATAACATTATACCGTCTCAACATTCGAATTTCAAAAATGATTCAAATGATAAAAACATTACTGAATATATTTTTAAGGGTTTGTTTTAAACTGGCGCCCATGGACGGATGTCATTTGAAGCTTCTCACAAAAAAAAAATCTGCCTTTTGCCGTAGCTAGTATTTTCCTGAACCGTTGATATCTCCACGTCTGCTGGCGTTCCTCGAACGCCTTCATCCCTTGCTTTTCCTGCCGCCGTCGATGCCGCCTCCTCCTGCACCGCAGCCTCCCTCTGTCCTGCCACTTCCTCCTGCCCCACCGCCGACCCGCTGTTTACTCCAACGCTTCATGCCTAAACCTTTCCTTTCCACCATCCTTATCCCATCGTGTATCTCAACTCCATTGCCATATCGGTCCCTACCCAAGGCCACCGGCCCACGCCCAAGGCCACTCTTGTCCCACTTGGTTTCATATCCTGGACCAACCGGCTCCCACCCAAGGCCACTCCCTGTCACTGTCCCTCGGTCTCCACCCAAGACCTTGGCCCCTTTCCAAGGTCATCCCCAACCCCTCTACACTCCTCCATACCCGGGTAGTCAGGTCCAAATGACGGCCACAACCCACTTCACCCTCCAAGTAACCCGCCCTTCACTATCCAATAATATCCAATTTCATCTCCAAAAAAGAAATTTCCAACATATGGGGGAGCAATAGCCTTCGGGCTGGTACTTCCGAAAATACAATATCCAAGACAAAACACATATTTTAAACAGTCCATTATTTTTTAAATGATTCTAAATTCAATTTTAAATTATGAATAACCAACCAAATACAACAAATTTATAATTTATTATTTTTATTCGCTCACCCTTTATGCATAATAAATTATAGGTTAGTTTTTCATTTTAAATTAGATTAATTTAATAATATCCCCATCGTCCTACACAACTTCCCATGGTATTATAATAACCGGTAGTTTTATGGACAAATCTAATTTTTCTATTACAACTTTCGTACGTCTTGTAGTAAAACCATTCAAGCGTCTCAGCGGGTAAAAAACGGTAATTGTTTTATATATTATGATAATAGTGGCTGTGAGTTCCTCAACCAGAAACCAGTCCCTGTGCGGTTTGGACAAAAATGTGAGGGAGTGTAATATTTTTTTTATGCAATATTAAAATGATTGACGCGGATACCTTTTTTAACGATTGATTTGTTTAAAAAATCAACGTTTTCAAAAGTTTAACATTTTCCATGTACAAACATTTTTTAATTCCGAAGTGTATGAAAACTAATTATATTTTTATGAATTTAAACTGTGTATTTTCCGCTTTTCGGTTTGTTTAAAAATAATTATTGGAAACAAGAATTTATCAATGAAAGCGAAAATGGCCGTCCACAATGGAGTTCTGGTCCAAACCCTTATGTATGGAAGCGAAGCATGGAACTGGCAGAAGAAAGATGAGAGCAGAATAATTGCGGTAGAGATGAGGTCTCTAAGACGTATGTGTGGTAGAACGATGTACGACAGAATCTCAAATCCTGATATTAGGAAGGAATGTAGAGCAAAATCAGGTATTTTGAACAAAATTATGAAAGGATCGCTGCGTTGGTTCGGACATATAGAACGCATGGATGGAGAAAGAATGGTTAAAAAAGTATACGTTAACGATGTGAATGGAGTAAGGAGTCGAGGTAGACCGAGGAAAACATGGCATGACCAAATTAATCAAATATTAAAGGTTGGTCATGTCAGAAGCCGGAAGAATCGACGTGCGTGTATGACTCGATGTATGAATGTGGAGGAAGTTAGAGAGGTATATCAGGATAGAATAGTGTGGCGGTCCATTCTCTCTGCCTACCCATGCGGAGAAACGGCGTGATGGTTTGTTGTTGTTTCGTTGTTTGTTTGTTTTTCTTGTGTTAAGGTATATACTCCTTCATCACCAGGAGAACGATATAAACAAGACAATATCGTTCTCTCGATAATAAAGGTTTAAAACCTTTGAAACACGTCGAACAAAATAATGTGAAAAGTAGAAAACACATTGTTTTCATTCGTAAAAAAACATCATTACGGAATTCTACAGTGAAATTGCCTTTGGTTTATCCATAATTAAAAAAAAAAAATGTAATAATATTAGAATATAAATATTGTATAGAGGTGACCTAATCCATCCTCACGTGTAAATATATAACTATTATATATTTACTCCTGAGGATGGAAGAGCTCACATCCGAAACATGTTGTGTATAATAGTTTTATTCTGCAAAAATATTGAATAAATATAAGTGGAATCATTAAATTCCAAATTTTGAACTATACCTTTATCGATTCTTCCAAAATTCATATAATTTGTTTAGTTATAATATATCGCACGCTTAATAGAACTTTGGCTTAACTAAAAAAAACAAGCTTTGCTCAATCTGACATGAGTCGGTGTTTTAACAAAAACAGTCGAAAAACACGTACAAATGAAAAATACCGATATAGTGTAATGGAGGTCAATTGGCAGAATTTTGACTTAATTTTAACGCGAAACTATGGATAGCGTTAACACAAGCCTCTGTCGCATGTTAACTCAATTATGACCTAAACCATAATCGGTCAGTTCACTATTGCGTGCGATATATTTTATGCTTCATGAACGCTTTATACATATTTTTTTTTTACAAATTTCTTCATTCATTTATTCGGACTATCTTTAATAAATCTTCTCATTTAATTTGTACAATAGATTTTATATAATTATTTTTTAAACTAAAACTAACTAACCATCACACCGTCTCTCCGAAGGGGTAGGCAGAAATAATGGACTGCCACACTTTTCCTTCCTGACATATTTCTCTCGATTCCTCAACATTCATACATCGTGTCATGCACGCGCGTCGATTTCTCTGACTCCTCACGTTATAGATTTATTTGATCGTGACACGTTTTCCTTGGTCTTCCTCTATTTCTGGTTTCATTTACATCGTCAACATGTAATTTTGTTATCATTCTTTCTTCCTTCATTCTTTCCATATCCATTTGTTCATAACACCATCATTCGCACAGCATTCACTTCTTATATTTTCATTCGACACTATCATACACAGAGTATCCACACATTCGTATAAGAGATCTCATTTCTACTGTATTTATTCTACTTTTATCCTTCTTTAGCCAGTTCCATGTTTCGCTTCCATACATAAGGGTCGGTAGAAGAACACCATTGTGCACTAATTAAATCTATTTTTGTCAATTAATTTATTATTATAACCTAACGAATATAATTTTTTTTAAATCTTTTGTAAAAAATCACTTACCTTTTTCCGAAAATGGAGGTACTTGAAGAAACTGTTTATTATTCTTCTTCTTCTTCTTAGTGTATGCATTGTAGACTGTTTTTAAGAGGAATTGGCATTCTGCGAGGTGGACTCCCAGCTGTCGATCCATCTCTTTGGTGGTCTGCCCGGGGGTCGTCTACCTTGGGGTTGGCCGTGCTATACAATGAGGGGGTTATTAAATATGGTTAAATAATGACAAATCCAATATCCCAATGATTAATAATAAAATTAACGAATTTCAAAATAAACTATCAATTCAATTACAGTTGAAGGACTAACACATGTTTATATCAAGTAAGAAAATGCTTTTGTATAAAGCATACCTTTAAGGACCCGATAGAATGTTTTATTCGTAATGAAGGAATTTTCAATTTATTCTAGCATTCTAACTAACTAACTAACCATCACGCCGTCTCCCCGAAGGGGTAGGCAGAAAGAATGGACTGCCACACTTTTCTTTCCTGACATATTTCTCTCGCTTCCTCAACATTCATACATCGTGTCATGCACGCGCGTCGATTTCTCTGACTCCTCACATGGCCGACATTCAATATTTGATTTATTTGATCGTGCCACGTTTTCCTCGGTCTTCCTCTATTTCTGGTTCCATTTACATCATTAACATATAATTTTTTTACCATTCTTTCTTCATTCATTCTTTCAATATGTCCAAACCATCTTAATGATCCTTTCATTATTTTGTTCATGACACTATCATTCGCACCGCATTCACTTCTTATATTTTCATTCGGCACTCTATCATACACAGAGTATCCACACATTCTTCTAAGAGATTTCATTTCAACTGCATTTATTCTACTTTCATCCTTCTTTTGCCAGTTCCATGCTTCGCTTCCATACATAAGGGTCGGAAGAAGAACACCATTGTGCACTGCCATTCTAGCTTTTTTTGATAGGTTTTTGTTTGCGATGACAACTTTAAGTGCACCATTCACTTTGTTGCCTGCCCCAACCCTTCTTTCAATATCCCTCTCCACTCGCCCATCTCTTGTAAACATACTACCTAAATACACGAATTCAACTACTTGCTCCAAATTTTCACCATTCACGCTAATGTTGCAGACTGTCGTGGTTTCTTCCTTTTCAAAAATCATTACCTTGGACTTATTCTAGCATTCAATTTATGAATTTTCTTTGTATGTACTCTTATATGGAAGACATAAAAAGGGATACACTTACCCGCATGAACTTTTCGTATCTAAGCGATTGCTTCAAAAATTAAATTTAAAAGACGTAAAAACAGATCCAGCTCGGCTCCTGACCCTTTCAAATTGGTTTTACAGCCAATTCTGTTACATTCCGCAAGACTCTTACCAATGGTTGCCGATTGCTTCATATTTAATGTGGTCATTGCTTTTTAGATCCGAAATAGAATATCCAGGGGTTGTTACAATTGATTTTCCATCCAAGTGAGGGGCTAAAGATGTAATGAGGGTATCTGGTACACTGGTTTGCAGCTGAACCGAAAAGCTATTTCACAATTGCTACCGAACATATTCGCTAAGTTCCAGATAGCGCAATCTTCTACACAAAAAAGTTAGATCATCGACAAGTAAATTCAAAATGCTTATAGAAACAAAAAATTCCTTTTTGCGTACATGTTTTGATTTGTTATTTTTTTTTGGCGAACGTCACTCTGCGGAGAAGATTTAATCCAATTTTTATGACCACCTTTTATTACTGTTATCGAATATTTCCATACGGCTTTATGGTTTTATAAAACGATTTGACCGACCACTCTTTTGGGATTGCTGACTTGCTTTTGGTATCACTTTAACAAGTCGCATTTCTCTTGAAGTCCGATTCTTGATGTGTGTTTAGAACACTGCTCAGAATTATTTTATGTTGAACATAATCACAGCAGAGTAATCTCTCTTTATAACGATATCCAAGGGACGGGCATTGTCGTCGTTATGGAGAGAGATCGTTATATAGAAATACAAGAATATAATAATACAATCCATAAATTCATAAAACAAACATTACGTTACATTAAATATTGTGATTGCATTTCATATGTTATTGTATTGTAAATATTTAAATTCAAATTTATTACAAAAATATTACAGAAAGTGCACTTGAACGACTGAAATTGAAAATTGTACACAGAGTGACCATGGAAAAGACAACAGACAGCAGCTACAAATTAACTAAAATATAAGTAACTATATATAAACTAAGACATACACAGACACTGGACCAGGAACTGTGACAGATACCACTTACCGAATGCACGAACTAAGACAGGAGAATCAAGGATATTGAACAATGGACTGAAACTTTACAATGAACTACCAAAAGACACAAGGAGTCTCACTAAAACTCAATTTAAAATATACCTGAAACATTACATAATTAAAAGTAAGATCTAAAAATGTATCCATATTACCCAATTAGGTTTTTAAAAAAATATATTAAATAAAAAAAATAATAAAAAATTCCATCCAAAAACTGTTAATGAATAAACTTTGTTTTTTTAATCACAATTATATTTTATTTTACGCGACAGCTGTTTCATCAACCAATGTTGACATCATCAGGTGTTACAATAATATATCAAATGTCAAACTTTCGGGATTTTTCGAATCTTTATGTGTATTTGTCGATTTGAATATTTTTTTGATATAATTTTGAAGTTCTTGCTGAAATTTAGTTAGGTACCTAAATATTTTATTAAAAAAAACGGTTAGTTACTATTTATAGGAGACAATATTAAAGGTAAAAAATATAATAATAATAATAAAATAGAAGGAACAATTATACATAGTATAGAGTCAAAAACGATGAAACATAATTAATTAAAAACAATAAACAATAATAGGAAGCTCAAGGAGAGGTGCACCTGATGTTCACGTGATGTGCATGTGATGAGCAAGTGGTGAGCACGTGATGTGCACGTGATGAACCCGTGATGCACTCGTGATGAACCCGTGATGAACCCGTGATGTTCAAGTTATGAGTACGTGATGATCACGTGATGCGCACGTGATGTGCACCTGACGTGCGCGTGACGTGCGCGTGATGTGGGCGTGACGTGGCGTTAGGTGCTCGTGACATCCGCGTAACGTGGCATTAATTGTGCGTGACATTTTATCTGGCTTAAATTAATACGGCTGAAAACATGTGTCTTCTAGAAATTTTATAAAAATACATGGTAAAACATTTATTTTCTATTAATTATATCATTTAATTTCTGAGCTAATAAGGAAGTAAATGGTAAAAACGAGTATATAAGACTAGTCTTAAAAAAGAAAGATTTCGATATCATAAAATATTGAATATAGTTTTATATCATTTTCTCTAAATTAAAAATGAGTGGCATGTTCTTAATATGAAAATAATTAAACGAAATCACATAATAACGGAAAAAATTCCTTTTGAATGGACATATCCGTTAGGTGTGTTGTACTTCGTTTGTTGAAGGGACTAGGAACCTTTTCTCTCACGTGGGGCCATCTATCACAAGGGTCAGCCGTGAATCATCCTCGTACGCACATGCATACATAACGAATTTATGAACTTTCATAAATTATAACAGCACGGGTATTAAAGTAAAAATATTTGGATCGAGTATTACTACCGGAGGCTTAACAGCTTATACAACATTTATCATGTTTTTTAATGTAAGTAGTTAAAATTTCGATTTTGCATCTTATTTAAAATGTATTTTGCTAAACAATAATTTTCTTTAAATTTTGTAACAAAGAATACAATAATAGGATTAACCTGAGTACACCAAACAGTTGAAATATTGCCAATTAAATAATTTTATAAAAGAAAATTACTGTGGAATTGAGCAAAATTAAAAAAAATGCATTATTAGGATAAAATATCAATTTTCAAGACTAATCGCTGGAAATTTAGTTTAATTAAATTGTTGAATAGAATATATTTTATTCACAATTTCTCTACCTTGTTAATCTGTATATTATATATAACAACAACGAAATTATTAATACGAAAGAATACGTCAGTTTTCTAGAAGTTTTATTATATTTTATGGGAATGACATGTTTCACCCTTCTTAGGCATTATCATATGTTATTAAATTAATATTAAAACGCCTTAGAAGGGCAAAACCTGTCATTCCCATAAAATATAATAAAACTTCTAGAAAACTGACGTTTTCATTCGTATTAATAATTTAATATGGAGTTTTACATTATTGTTCAAGAAAAAATAAATAAGAGCGAAATTATTCAGTACATATCTTTTTTTATTAAATAATTTTAAATAGATCTCCATCTAAAATAAAAAGGAATTTTTTTGAGTCTGCAGTAGATGGCAGCGAGCTGCCGAAGCCTTTCGAAGACACAAACATATTAAAACGATTTTATACATATTAAAACGATTTTAATTTTTTTCATGTTTAATGAGTTTAACATTACTGTTTTAGTAATATAAATTAAGATCTTATCAATTTTTGTCTATGAGTAACTACTTGAGATATTTATTCATAAAAATGGCGCTATATTATTCATCCAATTTATGACGTTTTTTTTATGTATTTAAGTGGGTTCTGTTTCCTCCACTTTGGATTCCAATTCATTATTATTGTAAATTTTAAAAATTATAATTTCCGGCATTCAAATTTTACTTTTTTACAAATGTTTACACATTCGAATAAATCTTTTAAACCTCAACATGTGATGTGGCCGTTGCTCAAATAATTGTTACAATGCGGTCAGAATGAAAACTCATCGGGGTATATCATGTAACAATAATTCAACTACAAGATCGCTCGCCGGTCCTACCCCTATAAATCGTCCGTTTTGAATTTTTGATTGAGCAGCAATTAGGAGTAGGTACTGCGCACTTGATTTATTGCCTCGGATTCGGGATGCGCTTGTAATCAGGGGTTAAAAATTCCGACTGGCCAATCGCATTCCTTTTAAATTCCATTCTAGTAACCACTTTATAAAACAATAAAACTGCTTGATTGTCTGTAACGATCTTTATCCCGTGATTTGAACATGTTTCGAAAAATAAATCATTCACAAAATTTTATTACGTTCCTGTTATGTCGGATCCCCTTGATCTGAAGAAAGTTTATTTATCTTCCGATCCTTGTCTGGTGCATTTAATATTAATTTGAACCCGCATAATTCATCTCCTGCCATTTCCGCGAAGACCTTCAATGTATTTAAGCCTTATAGTGCAAATGGCTACATTTGCAGTCCAAAATATTGGTTTTGAACTACATCATATTACATTTGCAGCTCATATTTGAATTTTAAATTTTCATTTGAAGCACTCAGTTTGTGGTTAGACACAATTGGTAACAAAACATTCTTCTCTCTACTACCAGCGCTCAAATCAGGAAACGTACACTGGAAAACCAAAATCACCCCGTATAAAACAATCATCCGAACAGTAGTGACCTATGGATGTGAGGCGTGGACAATGACAGCAAAATCCGCAGAGCGACTGGATACTTTTGAGAGAAGGGTACTGCGCAGAATTCTGGGGCCTGTGAATGACGGTGAAGGCTGGAGAGTGCGGCATAATGACGAGCTGTACAATATTTACAAAGCTCCCAGTCTCTCCACACAGGTCAGACTGAATAGACTGAGATGGGCCGGTCACGTGCAGAGGATGCCGTCATCGCGAACCCCAAAAAGATTGCTGGAGTGGCACCCAGGTGGTAAAAGACCGATTGGACGACCAAGGCTGCGATGGGAGGATGAAGTTGGGAGAGATGGAGCGAGATTGTTAAGAGTCTCAGATTGAAGGGTCGAAGCGGAGGACAGGAGGAGTTGGAGGCGAAGAATACTGGAGGCTAAGGCTCGATATGGGCTGTAGGGCCATCGAAGAAGAAGAAGAAAGAAGAAAATAAATAAATAAAAACTTTGTATTTAACCACTATAATTGATACCAACTAGTTTCGCTTGGACCCAAGCTTCATTAGGGTAGTATAACTACTAGCAGCTTCATCAGGGCAGTTGTTTTACTGCCCTGGTTAAGCTTGGGTCCGCGAAGCGAAACTAGTTGGCATCAATTGTAATAACCATACTAAGTGTATTACTATGGAATTCCACAATGTTATGCCTTAGCTTTCAATTACTTAAAACTTATTTCATTTGATTTTTCAATTTCAATTTTCTAATATTCCAAGCCCTTTACCTTTTCAGAATTAGAATACCCACTCGTATATTTTTACATTAAACTTATTTCTGTATTGTTTTTACTTAGAAATAAAACCTCTCAAACCCAACGAAGACAACAAGAACCGGGAAAGAATCGTATTTTATTATCCCTGTTTTATTTTGCAGGAAGTGAAAAGTGCATAAATTATCATAGTAATAATACCTTCTGCGTAAAATATGCACATTCTCTCCACGAATACATTATAAAGTAACCCAAATTATAAAGCAATTTTCATCTTATTAGACGTAATATACATTAAAAATTACAATACGTATTACAATAATAAACGTACCGCATCATATTACATATAAATAAGCGGAACTATCAAAGAAAGCAGTACACTCTTGATTTAACCCTTAATTTGGTGCTAGAAAATTTTTCATTTTGAATAATAGTTGTTTTAATAAAATGTTAGAAGTCGGAAGCATCGACGTGCGTGTATGACTCGTTGTATGAACGTGGAGGAAACTAAAAATAGTGTGTCTGGATAGAGTAATGTGGCGGTACATTCTCCCTGCCCTTGCAGTGAAACTGCGTTATGATTTGTTTTGTTTTAAATGGTGGGTTACAAATAGATATACCAAAAATAATCAGATATGTTTAAGAACTTATTCTGATTAACTGTTCTTTTAGTATAGAAAATCATTAAAATTTTCACGAAAAAATTGTATCTTATTAAAATTATATATTATTAAAAAATCGATATGAATTTATTCCTTAAAGAAGAAGAAGAGATGCAGAAAACGTACTTTTTCTTTCAATATCAACTATTTATTAAAGATAAAATATCATCAGTAGAAGAGTAGAGAAATGAATAGTTATTATTAATGGGTAAAATAAAGGGACGTCGGAGAGTTGGTAGAATGCAGTTGTTCTGGATGCGAAATATAATATAAGATAATGGACAGGAATGAGCAGAGTTCAGAACCTGTTCCAAGTGGTGCAGGACAGAGATACTTTTGTGGCAATGATCGCCAATCGATCGTTGGGGGGGGGGGGGGGGAGGCCAGCACGGTACTGGAAGAAGAAGAAAAATACATGACGTTTCGCAGAAATAAAGTGGTGATTCATCGATTCAAAATGTTTTTGATATAAGAAAAATAACATTGTTGTGACTAAATCACGGAGAATGCGGTTTGATTGAAAAGACTTAATAATTTACGATTATTTTATTTCACCATAAACCTTACCTTTAGTACTGAATCGAGTAATTACACTTGAGATAATGGTCCAAGTAAAAGGACGTAATTAATAATCCTGGAGCAATAACTGTCGAACAAAGCGTTCCTCCTGAGGTCTATCATAATACTTACTGAAAATTTCGGCCTGGGGCTCCTACTCCATAAGATCTCTAAATTCTCACACACAGAACTATTACGTTCCGAATCAAAAATGTAGTAGAATTTTTAAGCGATTTTTAATGTTCACTGCATGTTTCATCCTTACCATTAATTATGAATCATGAATCATATCACACTATTCCCTTTGATACAAAATAATCCAACTGATTTTGAAATTTTAAATATAGCTGCACTTTTTATTTATACAACACTTTATTACACTTTTCAAAGACATGTTTCGGTTCTGATACTACATTTTTCGATGTACAATTTTAACAAAAAAATAAATAAATGTACATCGGAAAAGTTGGGCCACAATCGAAACATTTATGTGAAAATTATAATAAAGTGTATTAAAAATACAAAGTGCCTTCATATTATTAAGTGAATCCACAATACAAAGTGAAGGCGAATATAGAAGAAACATTTTTATGCATATAATTAATATTATATACTACATGCAATATATTTTGAACAAAAGAATTGTCATTATGGTTTGAACAAGTGGAAAGTAAAAAAATTTCCAAAGCGATATAAATGTTAGACGAAATCGAAGAAGAAAATAAACGTTTGCAAAATCAAACCAGTCGTCCATCCATTATTTGTAGATATTATGACTTTCTTTTAAACAGTATACAAGAACAAAAGATGTAAAATAATTTGTAAATTAATATAATTTGTAAATAATGAAATATATATAATACATTTTTTAAATCTTTTTAAAATATATATTTAGTTTAAATCCACTTATGTTTGTGTCTTCGAACGGTTTCGACAGCTCGCTGCCATCTTCTGGTTTAATGGCAGCGAACTGCCGAAGCCGGTCGAAGACACAAACATTAGTAAATTATTAACTAAATATTAATTTCAAAAAGATTTTTTACAATTTTTATTTTATTTTCATCATATGTAAAATAAAATTAAACGAAATATAACATGAACAGAATGGATTCATAAAAAGTGTTAAAATATGTTCCTATATCTCCGAAACTATTTATTTTAAATATTTATATTCTTTTCTGATTTATATAACGTCCTTTAGTGGTCATTACCTATGTGAATATTGTATTAAAACATTTAACTAATTCTTGGTAATACATCTTGTATTCTGGGTATCCCTTAATTTGTTTTCAACAATGTATTGGGTCACCTCAATTACCGTACATTCCACCAAATGGTTTATCCCTTAATTATTGTCAACGATGTATTAATCCACATCAATTACCTTTATTTCCATATTCTGCTCATTTAACTCTTTTATATAAAAAGCAGCGCGTTTGATTTTTCGCTACATTTTATAATGCCTTAGACTGGCGAAACGCGTCATTCACAAAAAAATATAATAAAACTTCTAGAAAACAGACGTTTTCATTCGTATTAATTATCTTCTTCTTAAAGTGCCCTGTCGGGTCCCCCCAACTTTGGCGATCACCTCGGCGAACCTGTCCCTGTCCTGCGCCGCTCGGAACAGCTCCTCCACACTTCGGATGCCGGTCCACTCCCACACGTTTCGCAGCCAGGGCATTTGTCTCCTTCCGGGCCCTCGGCGCCCCTTAATTTTCCCCTCCAATATCAGTTGGAGAAGGTGGTACTTATCCCCACGCAGTGTATGACCCAGATGTGAGATCTTTCGAACCTTGATAGTTGATAACAATTCCCTGTCAACTCTAGCTCGCCTCAGGACTTCGGTATTGGTAACCATGTCTGTCCAGGGAACTCTGAGCATTAGGCGATGGAGCCACATTTCAAAAACTTTCAGTCTGTTCATTGAGTTAACTTTCAAGGTCCACGTTTCACATCCGTACAATAAAACAGACCACACATAGCATTTGATCAATTGTATTAATTATAATGGATTAATATTGCCTTTCACAGAATTTTGGAATTAACGTAGTGTCAATATAGCATGTCTAGATAAATAATCTCAAAAGTGGGGAAACCAAAGCTTTGTTTATACAAAAATGCAACGCAACGAGATAATCGAGATTTTTCTACTGGATGGCTTCCATAAGTGGCGGATTGTTGGAATTTACATGTTAAGAAATATGAAGTTTAGGATTAACGAGAAGTTACGCCGTGACTGGCATCGGGCTCGGTTCGGGCAGGGGTGGGCGGCGGGTGCCACTCGATACAAGCCCCCGACTAACTTTTAATAAGACTCACCCTGAAGAGAAGACGGAGCCGCGATGCCAACTATTGGGAATTTGAAGCTAATTTAATTTCATCGCAGTTTTACCACTATTATCGTATACAGTGATTCCTTAGCTTTTGTCTTTTTAAAATAAAATAAAAACACAAAATTATCATTAGTATTTTTTAACATTAAATTATTATATAAAAAAAACATACTGGCATTCTGAATAGTATATTATACAATATATTCGACATCACTTTGTGTTGTTGATTCACAAAAGAAAAACTATTTTCAAAAACACTATTCACAAACATGTTTCGGGACACAAACGCTCTTCCTCGGTGAAGACATTTTTATTATTGTTTTTGTAATATACGATACATATTAAAAAGACATTCAAAAATACATATAACAGTTTGTATTCTAACTGACAAATGATTATCATAACTATAATACAAACCTGTAGTGTATATAAAACGTAACAATCTATGGTGAATGTGTAATATATGTTTAAAATATACTAATAAAACACGAGAAATATCAGAAATAAAAAAATATATACGAAATTGCTTATAGCGCCCTTAAAGTGAATTACAAACCAAGAGTTTGAAGCAAATTAGCTTATTATTTTTAATAAATATAGATAAAGAAATACAAAGATATTAAAATCAAAATGCAACTGTAAAAAATAATTGACGATTAAATCAAGGAATTAACAAGAATGTACAATATAATATAAAAATAACCGAAGTACATATTATACAAGAAACATGATTTTCCTCACGAAAACATTTGTTTTCTAGAAGCTTTATTACATTTTACGGGAATCTATAATATTATTTTTCCTTACTTAGTCATTATTAAATGTAATTTATTTGATTTTATTGAAGTTTTATATCATTGTCCAAGAAAGAATAAAAAATGGGGCTTTTTGAATCTTTATAGAAAGTCCATTTCATAGATTCAAAAATGATCATCTATATAAATAAAAGGCGATCTTCCGGGTGTGTGTGGACTATTTCTGAGGTTATTCCTGAGCTGATCATTTTCCAAGTTATACACTTCCTTAATAGATAGACATAGGTGGGCATAGGCATATTTTTGTTATTAATCGAGCTCTAATTAACTTTGTAAATTTATAAATTTTCGTAGTGCGAGCGAGTATAGACCTTCATGTTCGTATCACCTGAGTATCGATCTTTAGAGTCTATATTCGCTTGGCGTGATAAGATGCAAATTAGTGGCTTTTTTGACTCTTTGCGTGGTCAGATATGAAATTAGTCGCTCCTTTGAACTGAAAAATATACGCACGTATAGGGATGGGCAAAACGACTCATCTCAGGGATCTGATCTGAACGGTTCCGCTCAGCAAAGTGAGCCGACTCTTTTTAACGATCCACGGTTCACCATTTTGAGTCGTTCAAAGTTTGAAATTATTTTAGTGACCTTTTTTTTTGCTCCTCGACCAAAAAAGTTGATTCCGGTAAAAAAAAAAAAATTCACCAGGATAAATTTTTTGTCGATGAGCTAAAAAAAAATTCACAACGACAAACAACTTTTTTGACAAACGACTCGATAATTATCAAGAAGAATCGGCTCACTTTACTGAGCGGAACCATTCAGCTCAGATCCCTTAAAGAGATCACTAAAAATAGTCGACTCTTTTGCAATAATATACGATTCACCGAGCGCAGAGGTCGGCAAAATGCGGCTCCGGAGCCGCTCGATAATTATCAAGAAGAATCGGCTCACTTTACTGAGCGGAAAGCGCAGAGGTCGGCAAAATGCGGCTCCGGAGCCGAAGGGGTTTGTTGAAAGAAAAAATAATCGCGAGATACTTGCTTACCATCGCATCATTCATCAAGAACGCTCTGTCCGCAGACATTTCCAGAAGAAATTTGTAAAGTTATGGAATTGGTGATTACGATTATCAATTCCGGTTTAGCTAAAACTCTTAATCATCATCGCCAATTCAAAGATTTTTAGTCATCATCTTCAACGCCTGAAATAGTATTACTGACTCTTGCTGATCTTTCGCTTTTCGCTTCTACATATTCATGCGGACAATTTTATTCAAGCATGAATTTTAACAAGAGTAAACTACGAAGTCGTCTTATTGATGAGAACATGGAATTGTGCCTAAAATTAAGAATAACAACAAACAAACATGCATCAGGTCCATAATAACATACGGAATCAAAGCAAGAACAGACACTGTCAGAACCAGACTGCGACCTATTGTGGGGAGAACCGTTAGAGATAGGATACCCAACGAATAAATTCGCAAATCCTGCAACATTGAAGACATAGTGAGATGGAGTAGGCAGAGACATCGAGAGAATGGATCCAGCAAGAATTCCTAATATCGTGATGCAAGAGACTCCAGAGGGCCGTCGACCACCAGGATGACCACCAAAGAGATGGAGAGAAGGCTGGTCGCCTTCATCACAGGAAGAAGTATGAAATAATGTTTTATTCAGTGTACCCGTAATTGAATGAAGTGCAAAAATTATAATAAAGGTTATCTAAATCAATAAACATATTTGGCTCTCAATTTTTTTTTTAAATCGTTGTAAAGTACGCATTTGGCTCTTTGGCTAATAATTTTGCCGACCCCCCTGACCTAGCGGATCATTGAGCTGCCGCTCTTTTTTTTATGGATCATCGCTCACCCGCTCACCAAAAAGATTCGAATCTTTGAGTCGACTCGTGAGCGGATTGCCCATCCCTATCTCTGAAATGTCAAATTTGAATTGCGTGTTAGTTTCGTAAGTAAAATATTTATATTTCTAATTCATATATATCTTCAGTTTATTCTATTTTGCCGTTGAAATGAATACAGATTATATTTCCGCATTACATATTTCAAAGTTTTAGTTCTAAATTATATCGAATTTATATAGATAGAAATGAAATTACATACCTATCGTTTTACTTACGTATTATTTTAGGTTATGTTATGAATACATGGAAAAACGTTAAATTCTAAGTAACAATTCTATGAATTGGTATAATCTATTTTAATAATGTTATTTTATTGTGGGGAGAACCGTTAGAGATAGGATACCCAACGAATAAATTCGCAAATCCTGCAAGGAATCTGGTTCTGGTTCTGATTTAAAAAAAAATATTTGATTCATGTGGTGCTCCTGTCAATTTGGAGATATTTCCTGTATAAGTGAATTGTTTTGGTCAATTTGATTGTTGCCGCACTTTGTGATAGTTATTTGTGACACGAAATACGTTTTCACTCTTCTGATGTTAAAATAATACAAGTTTTTTCGTTTATAAAAAGAATTTTGACAGGTGTAAAAATAAAATTTTCATTTGTTCCAATGACAATTTGAATAAATTCTTCAATCAAATTTTCAAGTTTTTGCTGGTGTTGGATTGTTTTAAGTGCCTAATAAAATTAAACAGTGGAATAAAAAATTAAATAAACACAAATGTCCGGATCGTCCAGCTGACGACAAGTGCACCATCTAAAAGAACATTATGTGTTAAATTATTTTTATGTGTTATTTAATTTTATATCATTGTATTTTGTATAATTTGTTTTAGATTTATTATGTAGACGTTGAATGATTGAAGTGTGCGCGGGAGATGCCTATTGGTGGCGATGAGGTTCGCAACCCATCACACCGCGTCTCTCGCGTTGGCGAAAAGAGAAGAATGGAGTGCAGCATCGATTAAAATGTTGCAGTCCATTCTTTCTGTCTACCCTTTCGGGGAAACGGCGTGATGGTTAGTTAGTTAGTTAGTTATTTTAATGTAAAATTGTTCTGGCAGGGCGATAACCTATAATATCTTTTGGATTAGACGATTTACTTCAGCTGTTTTAGTTTTTCTGTTATGCTGTGATAGGTAAACATATCCTTACATACAGCATTAGCTGCCTCAGTTGGAAAAATCCACTAATATAACATTTCCAAATGGTCTGATGTTCCCACGCCAATCTTACAATGATCGAGTGTTTTTTTTTTAAATATACTGCTCATTTTAATATAATTATTTGATTTTTGCAGAGATGCCGACGCTAAGGATGATACCAGGAAAGACTCTTTGAGATAGGGTGAGGAACACGGCTATCCACGATATCTCAAAGGTGGAAGATGTCGTGAGATGGGGCACGCAACGCAAGATACTGGCATGTATGGATCCCACACCCGATTGTTATATTTATGAACTAATTTTGAAATGGTATGTACAGGTTGGATTAATTGGTTAAATTCCACTATTAGAGGCAGAACAGGAGTGTCGGACATCATCGGAAGAGTGGCAGCGCTAAAATGGCATGCCGCTCGCAGCCCTGATGATAGATGAACTGCAACCCGAAACCCAGGACGTCCTCAACTTCGATGGAGGGACGACTTTGGATGCGTTTTGCCCAGGATCGACAGACATTGAATCAGATGGAGGAGGCCTACGCCCAGGAGTGAACGGATAAAGGCTCATGATGATGATGATACAAAACATTGAAACACCTACATGCAACATTTTAAATATTTCTGGAATGGGTAAAATTCTGCAACAATGAAAGTTCATTGTATGGAATGAATGCTTTAAATTATCAACTGATTTCTGTAGAATCACACTCCAAAGGAGAATTGATTCAATGTATATTTCAGACATCACACAAATTTACAAATTTCGTCATTGGTTAAGTGAATGTGCATTATTAGCTTCATCTAATGGACATCAAAATCAAGAGTTTTGTTTCTCTAAACAGTGTATTTCTAAGAGCATTATTATGACCTTGAATGGTATATGTATGAATGTTTCATGCAAATGTGATATAGTATATTTATTTGTTTTTTTAATTTCACTTAAAATATTAAGGAAAAAAATTAAGACTGGACGTTTAATAGTTTAAACATTAAGCTGAAAAAGATATATATTAACTTTTTTTTGGGTGGCATCTTTAGGGTAACATTTGAACTACACTATATTAATTTAATATTTTTCCTTTTATTTCTAGGTAACATGAAACGGTGAAATCTGCAAGCTGAAAGATGTCATGTGATGAGGCAGACAACCCAGAAGATAATGGAATGCGCGTGTGCAGAGGATGGATCCCACACCTCGATATATGCGTAGATGAAGTGCAACCCGAAACCCAGGACGTCCTCAACTTCGATGGACGGACGACATTGGATGCGTGTTGCCCAGGATCGACAGACATTGAAGCAGATGGAGGAGGCCTACGCCCAGGAGTGAACGGATATGAATTGTATATGTATGAATGTTTTATGCAAATGTGATATAGTATATTTATTTGTTTTTTAATTTCACTTAAAATATTGAGGAAAAAAATTAAGACTGGACGTTTAATGGTTTAAACATAAAGCTGAAAAAGATATATATAAACTTTTTTTTTGGGTGGCATCTTTAGGGTAACGTTTGAACTACACTATATTATTAAATCATAACGCGCTTTTGCACAGCTATGTTTAAGACCAATTGGCATCAAAAACTCATTTCAGACTTTTTGCAAACTTGCCACCTTGGTAATGCCCAGCCTTCAATTGTTCAATTCACATTAGTATTATTCAAGTTCACAGCAAGTTTGCTTGGATTAAACAAATGTTTTAAAGATATGAACTGAATTAGGGATACACACATTCTTGCACCTATACACATGTCATTTTATCCAATAAAATAATTGATATTGAACTTTCATTGTATTTCTTTAATATATATTGGGTGTACGAGTATTTATATACTCTAATATAGCAATAGCGAAGCGTTGCCGGGTCAGCTAGTTTTTATTATAAAATCCCAGTATTTTTAATTTGCACTAAAAATTCAAGCGTTCCTTGAATAAATATACAATATGTTATTACTTTAAAACAAAATAGAAGGTCTTTTCAAATTTTAAGCGAAAACTTAAAGTTCTTCTAAGACAGCGTTTCTATTGAAAATTATAAACTTTAAAATCATATATTTACGATATGAAAGTTTTCGTTTTCAGTTACTTTGTGTCTGACATTGAAATAATATGTACTTGAGTTGCCAGTGTTAAATATTATACATTGTTAATGCTAAAACTAAAGTTTCTCCGTGAGGAGAACTTAAATTGTCTGTAGCTCATAATGTCTCGCCTATTTTTTTTATCGGTGATAGTGATGAGGTAACGATAATCGAAATCGAATTTTTTGGAGGATCAAATATGTAGATGTTTCTTCTTATATTAACATTGTATACAATGCTCACATTTATTAAAAGAATATAATAAAAATTAAATACGAGTATCAAACATGTTTCGGACTAACCAGCCTTTCATCAGTGATATTATGTAAGTATTTAAAATATTATAAAATTGTTTACAGATATGGTCAGTTTTGAAATGATTTATTTTGGAACATTTATGCTTTTTTTATAACAAATATTATGAATAAATTTAAAATAATAATGTTAAGTTCTTATTGGGGTTTAGCCTTAAGTTCTTGCTGCCATCCCCCCGGAAGACCGCCGAAGAGATGGAGAAATAGTTGGGAGTCAACTTCCCCAGAGAGGCCAGCCTGATTTCAGGAACAGACCTAAGGTCTATAAGGAGAAGAAGAAGAAGAAGAAGAAGAATAGAAGAAGTCTCTTCCAACATTTTAAGATTGCATATTCAAGATTTGCTGTAGAAATTACGTTGGACGTTTTGAGAAGAATAAAAAGAAATATAATAAATATATAATATTCCCAACACTAAAACTTACGTTCATAGATACATTCCCCAGTTGAGAAACATTCTAACTTCGATGATCAAATTTCTCAAGAGGGAAATATTAATTTAATCCTAATTCGCAAACAGGTACACACAATAATATTGTTTTGAGATACAATTTTTTGTAAGTGATAAGAGATTACAATATATTTATTGAAGGTAATTTAATTTCAAAGTTGTTACTTTATGGTGTTAATTTTCATGATAAATGGATTTTAAGGAGCCTCAGTGTTTGGGATACACTTTTTCAAAAGGAGCTCTGAAACATACTTGGTTATCTTGATTTTCGAATCGGATGTTTTACTATTTTCCAAGAAGTTTGTGTAGTGATATCGATGGCATGAAATGCAAAAAGCCTTTTAAGTGCCCCAAATTTCCTCTATTTATCTCGAGACATTATTTTTAAGAGAAATAAGTAAAACAAATAATGAGAGTAACTTTGAAAAATTTTACTGTTAAAATTTAATTAACTCTCGCAATTTATTGTAACACCTGATGATGCCAATATCGGTTGGCGAAACAGGTGTCGCGACACTCTCAGTGAATAAAAATAAATTGTATAATTAATTTTAACAGTAATCGCGGGAGATACCTATTGGTGGCGATGAGGTTCGCAACCCATCACACCGCGTCTCCCGCGGAGCGAAAAGAGATGGATGGAGTGCCGCATCAGTCAAAGTGTGACAGTCCATTCTTTCTGCCTACCCTTTCGGGGAGACGGCGTGATGGTGAGTTAGTTTTTTTAACAGTAATAATGTTGAAGTATCATAGTATTTCGGTCAAAACAATGGACTATTTTTAAAAATGTGAAATAAAGAAAAAATATTTTAAAAATTAAGCGAAAAAATATGCACTATTTATCTCATCTTGTGAAAGCACGAATTTGACGAATTGAACAAATATTTAATTAATACGAATGAAAACGTCTATTTTGTAAAAAGCTTTTATTTTATTTTATGGTCATGACATATTTCAACTTGCTTAGGCATTATCAAACAAGTCATTTCATTTCATAAAATAGAGTTTCTTGAATTATTGTCATGAATTATTTAGTATAAAGTTTTACACCGTTGCGTTGTAAAAGAAACAATAATTAACAACTAACTAACTGACAAACTAACAAGCCATCTCCACAGAATAATGGACACAGATATTTCACACTGTTTGATGGCACATTGTTGTTTCCAGACATACTTCTCTCGCTTCATTCATACAGCTTGTTATGCGCGCACGTGGATTTCTCATTCTCCTCACGTGGCCGACATTTAGTATGCTATGTCGTTTACATATACATTCTCTATTCAATTAATATTACCATGTGTCCAAACAATATTTAAAATAAATAACAAACATGATTTAATTGTATCTCAATAGAGACGAAGATGCAAATTGGAAACTGAATATGGTTGATCAAGGTGTTTACAGGACTTATGACCTGTCATTGGTTGGGTTAAGCGCACGCTTTATGTAATTACAACATTCCGCATTCCACATTTTTCTTTAATGAAAAAAAAAAATGTAGAATGGGGATTGGGGATTGGGGATTGGGGATTGGGGAATGTTGTAATTACATAAAGCGTGCGCTTAACCCAACCAATGACAGGTCATAAGTCCTGTAAACACCTTGATCAACCATATTCAGTTTCCAATTAGCATCTTCGTCTCTATTGAGATACAATTAAATCATGAATTAATAACCCACGGTGAAATCCAGTATTCGTATACAAGTATAAGTATACATTCACAAAAAATATAAATAACAAACATTTAGAAAACCAGTCAAAATTATACAAGTTTTTTCGTTTATATAAAGAATTTTGACAGGTGTAAAAAAAAAATTTTCATTTGTTCCAATGACAATTTGAATAATTTCTTCAATATTCTTTTAAAGTTCTTGCTGGTGTTAGTTGGTTTTAAGTGCCTAATTACTGCCAAATAAAAAAGTGGATACGTGGAACATTAATTCAATCATATAACAGCTAATTTAAAAAACGGTGGATACGTGTAACATAAATTAAATAAACACAAAAGTCCGGATCGTCCATGTCAACATGTGCAACATCGGAAAAACATTATGTGGTAAATTTAAAAAACGGTGGATTCGTGGAACATAAATTAAATAGACAAATGTGCACCATCTAAAAATAACATTTTGTATTAAATTATTTTTATTTTGTTATTTTATTTAAATCATTTTATTTTATATTATTTGTTTTAGATTTATTTTGTGGATGTTGGAAGATCCGCGGGGCGTCTCCCGCGGGGCGAAAAGAGAAGGATGGAGTGCCGCATCGGTTAAAGTGTGATAGTCCATTCTTTCTGCCTACCCTTTCGGAGAGACGGCGTGATGGTTAGTTAGTTAGTTAGTTTAGAAAACCAGAATTACCTAGTAAATGAAATTTGTTAGTAGTTTTGTTGTATGAACCTTTGTCCTTAACCGGCCTTGAATTTAAATATACGTGCTTAATTTATTTTCGATATATTAAATAAGAAAATCCCAGAAACAAATTGCCGAACGATTATTCAAATTGGTGCAGGCTTTAGAAGTCTTCACATAATGAGAAAAATCATGCTCTAAAGCGTATTATTACTAGGATGGAGTATTCGTGTATTCACGAGCTTCATTACCCTTTACAAAAAGGACGCCCAAGGTAGAACTACTGCATATTAGAATAAGCAGGATAATAACACTCGCGTGATTTGAGGAGTTCAGCTCTTGCATGACTTCCAGGGGCGACAGGTGATTTGATTGGAAAAAAAAATCTAAACATTTTTATGATTTTCAATATACAAATATGTGTCCATTGTTTTGGCCGAAACACTATGATACTTTAACATTAAAAACTAAATAAACTAACCATCACGCCGTCTCCCCGAAGGGGTAGGCAGAAAGAATGGACTGCCACACTTTTCTTTCCTGACATATTTCTCTCGCTTCCTCAACATTCATACATCGTGTCATGCACGCGCGTCGATTTTTCTGACTCTTCACATGGCCGACATTCAATATTTGATTTATTTGATCGTGCCACGTTTTCCTCGGTGTTCCTCTATTTCTGGTTCCATTTACATCATTAACATATAATTTTTTTACCATTCTTTCTTTATTAATTCTTTCAATATGTCCAAACCATCTTAATGATCCTTTCATTATTTTGTTCATGACACTATCATTCGCACCGCATTCACTTCTTATATTTTCATTCGGCACTCTATCATACACAGAGTATCCACACATTCTTCTAAGATATCTCATTTCAACTGCATTTATTCTACTTTCATCCTTCTTTTGCCAGTTCCATGCTTCGCTTCCATACATAAGGGTCGGAAGAAGAACACCATTGTGCACTGCCATTCTAGGTTTTTTTGATAGGTTTTTGTTTGCGATGACAACTTTAAGTGCACCATTCACTTTGTTGCCTGCCCCAACCCTTCTTTCAATATCCCTCTCCACTCGCCCATCTCTTGTAAACATACTACCTAAATACACGAACTCAACTACTTGCTCCAAATTTTCACCTTTCACGCTAATGGTGAAAATTTGAAAACTTCAACATTATACATTGTTAAATTAAAAAAACTTTGTATTATGTATCACAATTGTATTTTTATTTTACGCAACAGCTGTTTCGTCAACCTATGTTGACATCATCAGGTGTTACAATAATATTTCAAATGTCAATTTTTCGTGATTTTTCGAACCTTTATGTGTATTTGTTGCTATGTACCTAAGAGCCAAAAAGTCTTAAGTAAATTTTGGGCGAAATGGAATAACAGTAGTTAAGTGAGATTTTCATAATAATTTGAGTGGGTCCAAGGCTATTGTCTTTCTTCGCGGCTATTTCTAACTACACTATATACTAACTAACTTTCTAACCAACCACCACGCCGTCTCCCCGGAGGTGTTGGCAAAAATAATGGACTGCCACATTGTTCTGTCATGAGATATTTCTATCGTTTCCTCTTCATTCATACTCGCACGTCGCACTCCTCGCACTCCCCGTGTCACGCTCGCACGTGGATTTTTCCGACTCTTTACGAAACATATTATACGATTACATTATTTTTTTAATACTAACATAAATTTAATAGTAATGAAAATGTTCGTTCCTAAAGGTACATTATATAACACAAACGTAACATGTTTTGCCATGCTTGGACATTGTCAAAATAAGTATCGTTAGGTATTTTATATCATCATCGTTTTACATCATTGTTCAAGAAGTACGGAATCTTTTAAAACCTATCGTAAAATATTCTCTATAAAATATAAGCTTGCTGTACCACCAATTTAATAGTAATGAAAATGTTCGTTCCTAAAGGTACATTATATAACACAAACGTAACATGTTTTGCCATGCTTGGACATTGTCAAAATAAGTATCGTTAGGTATTTTATATCATCATCGTTTTACATCATTGTTCAAGAAGTACGGAATCTTTTAAAACCTATCGTAAAATATTCTCTATAAAATATAAGCTTGCTGTACCACAATATAAATAATATGTATTAAATAAGTTTTCTGCGTTTATTTTTACATTCATAAGAAAAAAATATTTTTTTATCCATTTATAAAAGTGTTTTCCAGAACCGTGTTTTGCCCAAAAATAACTTTATTTTATTATCCCATATCGCTTTATAATATAAATATATATATATAAATATATATATATATATATATATATATATATATATATATATATATATATATATATATATATATATATATATATATATATGTAATATGCCTGCTGCTGCTCATGCTAGCCAACAACCAGCCAACATATGTATGTATATGCTATATATATGTATATATCATATATGTATATGTATATATGTATATGTATTATATATAACAACAACAAAACAAACCATCACGCCGTTTCCCCGCAGGGGTAGGCAGAGAGAATGGACCGCCACACTACTCTATCCTGGCAAACCTCTCTAGCTTCCTCCACATTCATACAACGAGTCATACACGCACGTCGATTCCTCCGACTTCTAACATGACCAACCTTTAAAATTTGATTAATTTGGTCATGCCATGTTTTCCTCGGTCTGCCTCGACTTCGTACCCATTTACATCATTAACGTATACTTTCTTAACCATTCTTTCTCCATCCATGCGTTCCATATGTCCGAACCAACGCAGCGATCCTTTCATAATTTTGTTCATAATACCTTCTTCCGCTCTACATTCCTTTCTTATATCAGCATTTGAGATTCTGTCGTATATCGTTCTACCACACATACGTCTTAGGGACTTCATCTCTACCGCATTTATTCTACTCTCATCCTTCTTTTGCCAGTTCCATGCTTCGCTTCCATACATTAAGGTTGGGACCAGAACTCCATTGTGAACGGCCGTTTTCGCTTTCATTGATAAATTCTTGTTTCCAATAACTATTTTTAAAGCTCCATTCACTTTGTTACCCGCACCAACCCTTCTTTCGACGTCACTATCCGTTCGGGCATCTGCTGTGAACATACTACCTAAATACACAAATTCTTTCACCTGTTCCAAGTTCTCTTCGTTCACACTTATATTACAAACTGTCATTTGCTCTTCCCTTTCGAAAACCATCACCTTTGACTTTCCGACATTCATCATTAAATCATTTGACTTGCATACCTCATACATTCTCGACACCAAGACTTGTAATTTGTCCGCACTATCCGCAACGAGAACGGCATCGTCCGCGTAAAGCAGACAGTTTACAGACAGATCACTCATCTTAGCACCAGCATTTATACCTTTAAGTTCTTTCATACACTTGTCCATATACAGATTGAACAACCATGGAGACATCACGCAGCCCTGCTTAACACCCTTCGTGATATCAAACCAAGGCGTGATGTCTCCATTTACCCTAACACTGGCAGTGCTCCCTTCGTAGAGAGAAGCAACCGCCCGTATCAGTTTTGTGCTCACTCCGTATTCGGACAAGATTGACCACAGTTTATCTCTGTTCACTCGATCATAGGCTTTTTGCAAATCGACAAACGCACAGAAAAGCTTACGGTTTTTGGCCATAAACTTCTCCGCAAGCGTTCGAAGTGCAAAAATCTGATCCATACATCCTCTTCCGGTCATAAAAGCGCCTTGAACATCCCATACTCTTTCAGTCGTCGTCTTTTTTCCTCTTTCTACTAAAATTCAGCCGTAGAGTTTACCAACGGCGCTTAACAGACTTATTGCCCGGTGATTTCCGCAGTCCATACGAGACCCCTTTCCCTTATATAGAGGCATGATAACAGCCCTCCTCCAGTCGAGCGGCGTATATCCTTCCTCTAAACACTGGTTAAAGAGTCTGTATAACCACGCTGCAACAACCGGCCCACCGTTTTTAATAAACTCCAAAGCGACACAATCATAACCAACAGCTTTTCCACCTTTCATACAGCTTGCAGATTTTACTATTTCGTTCAAACTTATTTCTGTCATATCTCTTTCGCTATTCGTACAACTCACATTTGTAACGCTCCTTCTCATTGAACTCTCAGTCATTTCACTGCCATATACATCTTTAAAGTATTCCATCCATCTTCCTTGTATACTGTCAAAATCAGTAATCATTCTTCCCTCACAACTCAAAATTGCTTTCGCACAACCATTTTCGGGAGGATTCCGGGCCTTTTTGACTTCCTTCCAGAACATTTTTATGTTGCTCTGAAAGTGACTCGTCATCT
>JAHDVF020001518.1:0-80944 GCA_022606425.2 Lepidostoma basale | reverse complement strand
CCCTTTAGTCCGTAATTTGAAATTGAAAGAAAATGGTGTAATTATCTATGTATATATTTACTACTAGATTTAAAAAAATAGAGATTGCTTACAGTTGGGATGGAAGACAATAAACTCTTTACATTGTATTTATATAATTTGTATAGCGCCGTTTTCGTGAATAACTCACCTGAAGGGCGCATTGACAACACAGAAATCAGATATAAGAGCTGGTGCCATTCCGTGAAATGCTTAAAAAACCGCTCAGCATAGTTAACCTGGATTCTTTCGGGATATTTGAGCTAGTGAAGATCTTTAAGATGTGAAAAATTTTTGAAACACCTTTTATAATTTGTGATGTAATCAAAAGCTTGGAATTCTAGCCAAATATGTCAGCCAGTATGAAAAGCATGTAACTATTATAAATGCTCTCTTGTAAAGCCACGAAGTGTGGTATGTCTTAGCATCTCTTTACTTTATCTCGTATTTAATTTGAAAATAACTCGGTGAAACTCGTTACTTGCAGATTGCTATAAAATGTGGTTTTAGTGAAATTTAATTAGGAACTTGCAGGCGTATACACTACGCGCATAAATCTATACAATTACGTACCACAATGTATAAGTTTTAATGACAGCTTTATGAATTTCTACAAATTACTCAAACCTAACATACTTTTCCGTTATTTACTGTCTTTACGTTGTAATTTCTTCAATAATTTCTGATCAATGGAATACTTACGTACCTACCTATCGCTTATTTGGAAATCTTAGCGTTAATAGAATTCCAGCAAAGATGAAAGGAACATATTTGCTGTTTAAGAATGTGTTTTTGAATATACGAATTTCATTTTTTCGCAATTCTTCCAACCCATCAAGCCATTTCTCCGGAGGGTTAGGCAGAGAGGATGGATCGCCACAATGCTCTGTCCTGGCAAATCTCTCGGGCTTCCTCTACATTCATACATCGTACCATGCACGCACGTCGATTATTCCGACTTCGAATGTGGCCGCCTTTTAGTAATTGATTAATTTGGTCATGCCATGTTTTTCTCAGTCGTCCTCGGCTTCTTTTTCCACTCACGCTGCTTGTGTACAATTTTTTAACCATTCTCTCATCCATTCGTTCCATATGTCCAAACCATCTCAGGGATCCTTTTTTAATTTTATCCACGATGCAGTTATCTGCCTTATATTTATTTCTTATTTCATCGTTCGGTATTCTATCATACAACGTTTTCCCGCACATACTTCTTAGTGATATCATTTCTACGGCGTTTATCCTGCTTTCATCCTTCTTTTGCCAGCTCCAAGCTTCACTTCCATACATCTAACTTCCAACTAGGAATTTCCCTAATTTAAGTACAACATATTTATAGTAATTACCATAAATCGACAGTATCCATATATAATACATTATTTTATTTTAATTTTAAATTTTTTAGTTTCGTGATAAAAAAGAAATTAGTTTATAAAGTGGTATGAAAATAAAATATGCAATTGTTTTCAATTATTTTAAGAAAAAAAACATCTAACCGTAACGCCGCCGTCTCACCGAAGGGGTAGGCAGAATAGAATGGACCGCCACACTGTTCTTTCCTGACATGCTATTCTCGCTTCTTCAACATTTATTAGTCACACATTTTCATCGGTATTCCTCTCTTCTAGTTCTGTTTACATAGTTAATAATTTTCTGTTTACATTTAAAAAAATCCGTCCTTCCTTCATTAATTCTTTCCATGTTGTCAAACCTTCTTGGTGATTCGCCATGCATTCATTTATTCTATTTTTATTCGACACTTTATTAAAATTAAAAAATAAAGGTAAAAATGTATTTTAAACACGAAGCTAACAAAAAAACAAAAAAATAATTCAAAAATATTCCTAAGAAATTATTTGTAAGTTTTTTAGTTACTGCTAATTTTTTGGTTTTCATAAATTTGAATCACTCGATTAATCGGCTTTTATGATTTAAGTTATTTTTTGACTCAAATAAAATATAACATAAATGGTTCGTAATGGTATTAACTAATAACTGTACCAAACATAAAAAAATAATGGTTCTTAAATGTGTATTTGTATTAAGTGTGTAGGTCATTACCAAAGTTCTAGGTGTACCTATGAACATAACTGCATATTGATACGCGACTTCCAAATCAGTAGGATTAATGGGCGCGTATTTGATTTCATTGGATAGATAAAATCAAAGTTATTCAAGTACAGTTATTACACGTGAAATTAGATATCAAATTATATGTTGTAGGTATAACCTGCTATCATTAATTGATATGTATATATTCAAGACATTCAATTTAATTATATGTTTGCCTCCCTAGAACGGGTTCCCTCAGTTAGGTATTAAAACCATGTACTTGGTAAATGGTCAGTAAATAAATATATATAAACTAACTAACTAATCATCACGCCGTCTTCCCGAAGGGATAGGCAGAAATAATGGATTGCCACACTTTAACCGATGCGGCACTCCATCCTTATCTTTTCTCCCCCGCGGGGGTTGCAGTGTGATGGGTTGCGAACCTCATTATTATTATTATTATTATTCTGATGACTTGTATTTTAAGTGCTCTGTTTTGTAAAATCAATTACTCTAAGGGCGCACTAGGAAATGACTGACCGAACAGTGCAGTCTTCAGAAGTTTCTTAAATTTAACGTCACTATCCTCATACTTAATACTAACATGGAGGCTATTCCACGCCAACGGACCCGCAACGCTGAAAGCACGATCATAGAAACATGCTTTATTGGCTCTCACTGGAATTGCTATGTTGTTTGCATTTATTTCTACTGATCGGAGTGAACGTTGCCTTTCCGTTGGCATGGGTGTAACGCAGAGGTCCGATATATAAGCTGGCGCTCTCTGGTGTCGAGCCTTAAACACTGTCAAAAGCAATATTTATTTTACTCGCTCTCGGATTTTAAGCCAGTGAAGGTCCTTCAGGAGCGGCGTGATATGACAGTATTTATGCTGCCCCATAAACAATCGGACAGCAGCTACCAATAGGCATCTCATCGCTACCAATAATTGATCGTCCAACGTCTACAAAATAAATCTAAAGCAATTTATATAAAATACAATGATATAAAAAAAAAAAAATATAACGCATAATGTTATTTTAGATGGCGCACTTGTTGTCAGCTGGACGATCCGGACTTTTGTATCGATTTAATTAACATATATTCCATGTATCCACCGTACTTTTAAATAACTGTTATTAGGCACTTAAAACAATACAACACCAACAAGAACATTAAAGTATTATTGAAGAAATTAATCAAATTGTCATGGGAACAAATGAAACATTTATGTTAACATCTGTCAAAAATCATTTAATAAACGAAAAAACGTATATAATTTTAACATCAAAACAGCACAAACTTATTACGTGTCACAATTAACTATTATAATGTACGGTAACAATCGAATTGACCAAAACAATTCACTTATAGTCGAAATATCTCAAAATTTACGGGAGCACCACATGAACCAAAACAAAATTTCAAAATCAGAGCAGTAAAAATGAAATATGGAATCAGATATTTCGTTATGGTTTGTCAATAGCTGGGTTGGTCAATACTGCAGAAGCTTCCGCAATTCCATGTCCAGTGTTGTTAATCTTCAGGCTGTTTCGCCAAGATTGTAGCAGTCATCCACAGTTCAAAAGAAAACGGTTATTACCCCTGGCTATACCCAAATGATTTCTTGCTGGGTATGCTGGACTACCAATCATTGGAAATTAGACGAACTATCCATTTGGGTGTTAATTTTTTTCAACTGATTTGTGGTCGAATACATAACTCTTATATTTTGAATGACTTGACTTTGTTTGTTGCCGACAATTATCTGCGACAAAGGCAACATAGATCATTTCACCTGGCACTGTGTAGAACCAATCTACCTTAGGTAATGCCCGTGGGCAGGGCAATAATCCTTCTAAACCGCATCTCTTCGGATGTGGACATCTTCCACGATAGTGAGAGGCTACCCTCAGAAAGCATTTATCTCTTATATAATGTATAACATTGATATTTGCTTCTCTTGTTCTTCTTATTGTTTCTGTTTACTTAATTGTTCTTAATTTTTATTTGTTTATCTATAGTCATAAGCGATTTAGTAATTATACTATGTTTATGATTTAAAAAAAAAAAATTTAATTGAATTAATATCAGTCAAAGGAGGTATTTTTCCTCTTTACCAAACTTTAACTTGAGAATTGATTATACGAAGTGATCATTTTTTTCATAATGGTCAGTGAAACAATCCACGATAGAAGCGACGATGTGACTACACCTAGGTTAAGCACCTATTTTTTGTAGACCACAACAATAATGCATATTTTTTGCTTCAGTTTTTTCATTTCAATTAGCAAGTCTCTAGATTTGTGGTCCACGTAAGATGCCGGCTATCAACCATTGTATAACATTTTTTTGTTTTTCTCTTTTATCATGGACGAATTTGAGTCTCCTGGTTTTCTTTCTTGCGAACATAAATGAGCCATTCTGTGATAATGGACCTCTGGAAAAAAAAATCACTGTTGGTCGAGCCACCGCTACACACATATGTAGTTACGGTCAAAAGTTTGCAGTCATCTGTTTTTAGAATTCTCAAGGGACTCGACGGTGGTTTGTGGAGGAAATAATTTATAAAGCGCTGTTCTAGAACCAAGTTCTCGATGGTGAATGATGAAGATTTCTCCATTATAGTAATTGTAAATATAAGAATTTCCTGACGATGGAGTCACCGAAACCTTCGGACATAATTAAGAATATGTTGTTTATAATAATACGTTCATCTCAATAAATACTAGTATGTTGATTATTAACTGTTTTAAAACAGCGTTATAGAATATAAAAATTTAATAAAACGATGTTTTTTATAACTTCCTCCACATTTGTCTTTATTTCGACAGCGACCGGTTTCGCCAGGCTCGCTGACATCGACAGACTGGTCTGACCAGTGTAAATCATTCATAACATGAGTTTTTAAATAACCTTATATCTCATGCGATATTTTGTGACCGTGGATGTACGAAATGTTTTGGTCTTCATATTATTCAGTTTTTTGTCACCGTCGACAAATTCGTCGGATCTCGAACTAAAGACAAATGTGGAAGTAGTTATAAAAAAACATCGTTTCATTTCTTTATTATTTAAACTGAACTTCCATCAAGAGATTTCAGCTAAATCATTTGATTTTATTTCTTTTGAAGTTTCGTTAACCAATGTTAGCATCATCAGTTGTTACAATCAATTTAATATTTTTGTATGTATGTTGATTATAATTTATCAGATAATCAACATATTAAACTTTAAATTAAATAACTTTGTTTTTTGTATCACAATTGTATTTTATTTTACGCGACAGCTGTTTCATCAATCTATGTTGACATCATCAGATGTTACAATAATAAATATTATTATAACACCTGATGATGTCAACATATGTTACAATAATATATATTATTGTAACACCTGATGATGTCAACATAGGTTGATGAAACGGCTGTCGCGTAAAATAAAATACAATTGTGATACAAAAAACAAAGTTATTTAATTTAACAGCTTAATATGTTATGACAATAAATGTCGCCAAGACCAAGTGGATGTCGTTTGGAAGACTTGATTATTCTGGATCATCTTTGCGACTAAAAGGAGTAAATATCGAAATGGTTGACCAGTTTAAATACCTCGGCAGTATCATTACTAAAACACTCGACCCAGATACAGAAGTAAAATGTAAAATAGAAGTTGCACGTGCTGCATTTAATAAGATGAGACCCTTCTTCTGTGACGATAATTTGAATCTTAAACTTCGACAAATAATGATAAAAGCTTACATATGGTCAGCTCTATTATACGGAAGTGAAACATGGACTCTAAAAGTGAACGTAATGAATCGGTTAGAAGCATTCGAAATGTGGATACACAGAAGAATGCTTCGTATACCTTGGACCGAAAAGGTCAGTAACGTCGAAGTACTTAGGAGAGCCGGAGCCAAGAGAGAGCTGTTGTCGAATGTCAAAGTGAAAAGGTCTCATATTTGGGTCACGTGCTGCGTGGAGAAAAGTACCGCCTCCTCCGACTTATATTGGAGGGCAAGATAGAGGGAAGACGGGGAGTTGGCAGAAAACAGATGTCCTGGCTGCGCAACATTAGAGAGTGGACCGGAATGAGGACGGTGGATGACCTGTTTCGGGCAGCGCAGGACAGGGAGGTTTTCGCCGGAGTGATCGCCAACGTCGGGGGGACCTGACACGGCACAAGAAGAAGAAGAAGAATATGTTAAGGTATCATAGTGTTTCGGCCAAAACAATGGACTATTCAACATATTAACATAAAATTACAAAAATGTGATTTTATATATATTTTTTAATGTTCCGAATATTTACTAGGATCAATTACACATTCCCTGGATAAACAAGCATTTTATATCCATTATCAGATATCAGATCAGGTAGGAAATTATACATTAAAAAAATCCGTTACTTCTTTAGTATTTTATAACCTAAAGGTCGAAAACTTTTGGTCCTTCCTTCATACGTGCATGTTACGTGCTGCGGTCGTGAATTCTTTTGTCAAGAATCTTCTGTCTCCTCCTCTTCGTATTACAGATTGAAATTGCTGAACAATCCACCCGTTTTTTATTCATACACGAAACTACAATAGCCAAATATTAATTTCTTCAAGAAATCTATTGATATGATTTTTGGGTTCTGATTTTGAAATTTTGGTTTGGTTCATGTGGTGCTCCCGTAAATTTGAAGATATTTCGTGTAAAATAAAAAATTGTTATGGTCAATTTGATTGTTGCTGCACTTTATAATAGTAAGTTGTGACAAGTAATACGTTTTTAATATTTTGATGTTAAAATTATATACGTTTTTTCGTTTATATAAAGAATTTTGACTGTTTTTTCATTTGTTCCAATGACAATTTGAATAATTTCTTAAATAATATTTTAAAGTTCTTGCTGGTGTTGGATTGTTTTAAGTGCCTAATTACAATTAATTAAAAAAAAACGGTGGATCCGTAGGATATGAATTAAATAAACACCAAAATCCGGATCGTCCAGCCGATAACATGTGGACCATTTAAATGAACATTATGTGTTAAATTATTTTTACTTTGTTATTTTATTTTATATCATTGTATTTAAAATAATTAGTTTTAGATTTATTTTGTGGATGTTGGACGATCAAAGTATGCGCGGGAGTTAGTTAATTATCTTTGTATATATAATTCTTATGTAGGGGCGTATGTAGTTGAACTCCTCCAAAACGGCTGAACCGATTTTTATGAAAATTTGTATGTGTGTTTAAGTGGGTCCCTGGATGATTTAGGTTCATACTTAGACCCGGGAGGTGACCGTAAAAACATTATGGGGAGTTCGTGAATAATTTATTGACCTTCTGAGAATAATTCATAGTTATATTTGTTTACCATAGATGGCGCTGATGTTGAATTCAATTGTCGAATTCTTTTATTTCATTTAAGCATGCGCAAATCACTTGCGTTGTAGCGTGGTATAGATTAAAATTCTAACTCAATGTCTCTTATGTCATTTAATATACAGTTTATTGGAAATACGAATATCTGAAAATCGTTTGCTGAACCAGCTTTTTTGAGACAGAAACAATTCTTGAGATATTGTGTTGTATGATTCAAAATGAAAAAAATATATATCTGACGACGGCAGTATTTGACGCTGGTCTCTGGTTCATAAAAGACTAACCAAGGGACAGTTTTTCTTTTACAAATTAGACACATTCTATGGCGGTGTTCAGTTTACATTCCACGAAAGGTTGGACTGGTTATTTGTAGACGCGAAGAAAATATAGTCAGATGAGAAAGATGGGGGAAAGAACTTTAAATGACGTAAAAATAACAAAAAAGTACCTATACCTAGTATTCAACAAATTATTTCAAAGCACGATTGACCTTGTAATGATTTACTTCTGTCATATTCTTTAGTTTAACTTTTGAAATATTTTTAAGGTCAGCTATCCTTGTAGGCCGACGTCATGGCCTGTTGATCGTGACAAGGTGTCCATAGATTAGAAAAATTGCTTTTGTTTATTTAAAAAATTTAATGCAAATGCAAATACTCAAGATGAGACCTCTCCAATTATGTCCCGAACACTCCAAGTCGCCACGAGCGCCAAAAATTGTTCCTCTTTCCGAAAAACACTTCAGGCCATTCATATAAAGTCTCCGCATAAATCAATAACCCACCAAGTCACATTTCCTACAATGTTCCCATTAGACGTAAGAATAGCCACAAGAGCTGGAAATCCGTATGTCAGAAGATCCAAATTCAGAATGATTAAGTAACTGGTTATTTAAAGTTATTTGCAAAATTTATAAGGGACTTCCCGGACGGAAATTGGCAGTTAGCTTCCGAAACCATTCATGGCTAGAAGAAGAAGATGTGGGATAATATCCTAAATATTTAGATACTAAATATTTTAGATGAAGAAGTTATTTGTATGTTTTTTTCTAATGACGGACTCGTATGTCTGGAAGGATATACGACAGAATATCAAAAGGTATTATGAACAAAATTATGAAAGAATCGCTGCGTTGGTTCGGACATAAGGAGTGCATGGATGGCGAAAGAACGGTTAAGAAAGTATACGTTAATGATGTAAATGGAGTACGGAGTCGAGGCAGACCATCAACGTGCGTGTATGACTCGCTGTATGAATGTGTAGGAAGCTAGAGAGGTGTGCCAGGATATAGTAGTGTGGCGGTCCATTCTCTTTGCCTACCCTTGCGGAGAAATTGCGTGATGGTTTGTTGTGGTTGTTAAATAAGAACATTTTTACATCTCATAGCGATATGCATTTAATGCATATCGCTAATACTGCACATTGCATTGTTTAAAATATCATAATTATTTAACAAAATCAAGACATTATTTAAACAGAATACAAAAAGCAGAACATGTAAGTTAAACGCTATACTTATGTTATTAGGATCAGCTTCCCTGAAGATCATTTTTCATCGAAATTCTTTAAAGAATTTCCGTTGGATCTGCTGCGAAAAGTCATTGCTAATATTTTACTTCCAGCTTCCCATTCACGTGAAAAGTTTGCGAGTTATTTGATTTTAACTCGAGAACAAGATTAATCGCTTAAGTTTATACGTTCTATCTGGTAGACATCTCTGTAGTTGTGAAGATTCTCCTTTCAAACTCAAAACAATGTAGAAATCTAATGTCTTACAAAATAGACCGATGAATAGCTTCTGTCACACACATACATTAGTATCATATTGCTTATGTGTATGTATGTTATTGTAGTATCACACTTCGTCATGCCCACGCGACATTTCATTATAATACATTATATTAGGATTATGTTTTCAATATTCAATTATTCGTTTAATAATAATCCTCTCAATCTTATGATCTCCTAATGCGATCCATTCGTCAAAAAAACTTTCACTTGATTTTTTAACGACACGTTTTATGAATTACGGTGTTGAACTTATTACACGGTATAGATATTTGAAATAAATATAAAATTGGTAATAAAAAAAACGATGTTTTTTAACTACTCGTACTTCCACTTCTATTTGTCTTTTTCTTTTTTATATACTTTGTATAGACAGCACTAACTTTAAAAAAAATTAAAATTACATATCATACATGTTTCGGATAACCGGTCCTTCTTCAGTGATACATATTACAAAGATACATATTTAAAATATTATAAAATTGTTTACAAATATTATCAGTTTTGACAGATATTATAAAGATATTAAAAAACTGATCATATTTGTAAACAATTTTATAATATTTTAAATATATATCTTTAAAATATGTATCACTGAAGAAGGACCAGTTGTCCGAAACATGTCTGATATGTAATTAATTTTTTTTTAATAGTTAGTGTTGTAGGTATATACAAAGTATATAAAAAAGAAAAAGACAAATAAAACATCTACAACACAAAGTATGGCGAACATAGAAGAAACTTCCACTTCTGTCTTTTCGACAGCGACCGGTTTCGCCAGGCTCGCTGGAATCGCCAGACTTAGAGAATCTATCGATGCCACCGAGCCTGGCGAAACCGGTCACTGTCGAAATAAAGACAAAGTGGAATTAGTTAAAAACATCGTTTTATTTAATTATTTTTTTAAATGAACTTCCATCAAGACATTTCGGTAAAATCATTTGATTATCATAAAATATGTATTATCTTCTTCTTCTTTTTCTTCTTAGTGTAGGTCTTGTGGCCTGTTTCTTAAGAGAAATTCTCTTTAGTGGTCTGTCCGGGAGACGTCTACCTTGGAGTTGGTCGTGCAAAACAATGAAGGAGAGTCTGGATGGATCCATTCTCCTTACATGGCACACCAGTATATTCTCCTTTGCTTTCCCCACATCCTCAACCTCGTATATCTCCCTTATCCTTGAGTTCCTTATTCTATCTTGTAGTGTCTTGCCAGATATGTTTCTGAGCGTCTTTTGTGATTGTGTAACCTGACTACATCAAACCAAAATTGGTATTATTTTGCGGGATGGTGAGTTGTTTAATAGATCGAAAGATTCTCTATCAGACATCTAAATATCGTGTCATGGACGTCAATTATTATTCTCAAAAAATCATCTAAAACTAACTAACTTACTATCAGGCCGTCTTCCCGGAGCGGTTGTCAGAAACAATGGACTTATTTCACTTTCTCACCATTGATAGATCGTGTCATGCACGTATGTTGATTTTTCTCCCACTGAATTTGATAGCTATTTTTATACATAATAATCCCATTTTTGTAAAAAAATCGTTTGTGCAATAATTTATTTAAAAATGAAGAATTATTCGTTATTATTGTTAATGTTCTGCTAGATATAAAAACAACAATTATATCGATTAAATCTTTTCGATTTTTAATTAACAATGTTTATTTTTTTTATATACTTAGTATACAACACTCGCTTTATTAAAAAAATTACATACCAAACATGTTACGGACTAACCAGCCCTTCATCAGTGAAATTATATAAATATAAATATTTAAAATATCACACCGCGTCTCCCGCGGGGCGAAAAGAGAAGGATGGAGTGCCGCATCGGTTAAAGTGTGACAGTCCATTCTTTCTGCCTACCCTTTCGGGGAGACGGCGTGATGGTTAGTTAGTTAGTTAGTTAAAATATTATATATTTTTTCACAAAACAGTTAAATGGTTAAATTAAAATCATTTTAACATCTATTTAAACTGACCGCATATGTAAAAATAAAGTTAATAATATTTTAAATATGTATATTTATATTTATATATGATGCACTAAAATTGTGATGAAGGGCTGGTTAGTCCGAAACATGTTGGGTATTTAATTTTTATTTTATTTTAATCAAGTGAGTGCTGTGTAGGTACTAAGTATACAGCATAAAAAAGAAACATCAAACATTTACAACACAAAGTTAGAAAAAAAATTAATTTACATTTTGATATTTATATATGTACGATGTACGTATACCTTGCGTTAGAAGGTATATTGAAACAGGCATGAAAAATTCTGAAAATAACAGATGATAAAGTTCTTTAAAACATTCCTCGCAATATTACATATTAAGCAAACATGTTTGTACATCTTTTAACGAATTGCAAACAAATAACCCTATGTTTAGATACAAAACAGAAACACAGTATTTCATACAACTAAATTCTTGGGACAGGTTTATAAAACGTAACTCTTTCTCGAGTTCTACTATACTCAAGCAAGAATGTAATATTTTTTTTTCTTAAATGCGTTTTAGAAAAATGTGTTGTATATCCTATATGGTATTTTGCCATATTTTTTTATGGATGTTAATTTATACTTTAATTTTTAATTACCTTCTTCTTCTATTGATCTGATAACCTATTGATGGTTGTATCTTCATCCTTCTGGGAAATGGACTGCCACTATCTCACCTTCTTTTCGGTGGTTGGTTACGTGGTCATGGAACCCTCTGGTAGACTAGCTCGACCTAGTTTTGGTATCCTTATTTCTTGCATACGGGAGACATCTATACGCGTATCTTCTTCTTTGGCGCTCCCATCTGACAATGGCTTCAACCTCACAAATTCTTCGGATTTATGTATTTCTTGTTCGGCCACGAAGGTTTTTGCCAGCTATACATCGTAGTACGATAGAACGTCGTTTATACAGAATAATTGGGACTTTTAGCAATGTAAGGTGTAAATCGTTTTTTATTCCACGGCTCGTTTATTGATTAAGAAATTAAAATTTTTACTGCAAAAACAAGTAAGTATATAGTACATGTACATAAAAAGGCTTATATTACTCTACAGTACTGGAATAATAATCAGTTTTTTTTTATGAAGAAGAAGATCCTCGTCTTTTCTTCAGCTAAATCGTGGAAGTTTTAATAAAAGAAATTAAGTTGAGCTGCTTTTCTCTTGCTCTTCAAACCACGATAGAGCAGTTTCTAATGCTGTAAAGGCTTCTCCATGACTGATTCGTTCTACTTCATCATCTACATTTGAGCTTTCATCATCATCTCCATCCTCACTCTCTTTTTGTACCAGATAAACAATTTCATCGTCGTTCTACATTTGGAAACCTGGGTCTTCCTCACTTTCCACCCATGATTGTGCATCTTCCCTGTCACAATCATGAAAGCCAGCAATGTGGGGGGATAACTCACTCATCACCTCTTCCAAGTATTTCTCAAGAGTTTCAGCTTAGTCATACGTAGGTCACGGCACAGAACGCTTCATCATCTCGACTTGTCTGGATAATTGACTAACTGACTAACTAACCATCACGCCGTCTCCCCGAAGGGGTAGGCAGAAAGAATGGACTGCCACACTTTTCTTTCCTGACATATTTCTCTCGCTTCATCAACATTCATACATCGTGTCATGCACGCGCGTCGATTTCTCTGACTCCTCACGTGGCCGACATTCAATATTTGATTTATTTTATCGTGCCACGTTTTCCTCGGTCTTTTTCTATTTCTGGTTCCATTTACATCGTTAACATAAAATTTTTCTGGATAATTGAAGTTCCGGTTAACTGACGTCCGGTTTAACGACGTTCTACTGTACTTTAATATTTAATAACAATTAAAATTAACGAATAAAATTTAAGCATATCGACATCTTACTAAATTTATCGCATTTAGTGCTTACTCAGAAAGCGCCTGCATAAGTTTTCCTGCCAGATGCTTTGCCTTTCCTTACACGGAAATTTCACCCTTCGTTTTTGTATATGTAATGTTATGATAACATTTTTATCATAAATATTAACTTAACATATTATGAATTTGTACGGAAGAGAGCAATTTTATTTGAATAGGGCCATATAAAGTAATGGGAGTTTTCTTTCATACTGTTATGGCAAGCACAAGCGCTTCACGTGTAGAATTTTACGTTTATTTGCAAGTCAAGGGCTAGCGGTTAACGAAACAAAATTGTTGCTGAAACAAAAATATAATATTACCGGCTAAACAAGATGTTAGGTGTAAATTGTGGATGGGTGCAACCTCCAGAATTGCATGTGATTGTGGGATTAAGTAATGCTGGAGATATCATCCGCATCTGGCTGGTGGTCTAGGAGAGAGAACGCTTGGCTCCTGATCCAAAAGACCCGACATTCATAATAATGATGTTAAACATTAGTTTGTGGCCAAAAACCGCAAACTTTTCTGTGCATTTGTCGACTTGCAAAAAGCATATGATTACGTTAATAGAGAAAAGTTGTGGGAAATATTGTCTGAATATGGAATAAGTACAAAACTGATCACGGCAATTAAGTCGCTATACACAGAAAGCACTGCTAGTGTCAGAGTATATGGAGATCTTACAGCCTGGTTTGATTTCAATAAAGGTGTCAAACAGGGTTGCGTAATGTCCCCGTGGTTATTTAATATGTATATGGACAAATGTATGAAAGAGCTGAAAGGGTTGGATGTAGGTGCCAAAATGAGCGCAGTGTCAGTAAGCTGTCTCTTGTATGCGGATGACGCTGTTCTTCTTGCAGACAACGAGCATGAACTACAAGTCCTGGTGAATTGTATGTATGAAGTATGCATGCGAAATGATCTGATGATGAATGTTAATAATAATAAGTCCAAGGTAACGATTTTTGAAAAGGAAGAAACCACGACAGTCTGCAACATTAGCGTGAATGGTGAAAATTTGGAGCAAGTAGTTGAGTTCGTGTATTTAGGTAGTATGTTTACAAGAGATGGGCGAGTAGAGAGGGATATTGAAAGAAGGGTTGGGGCAGGCAACAAAGTGAATGGTGCACTTAAAGTTGTCATCGCAAACAAAAACCTATCCAAAAAAGCTAGAATGGCAGTGCACAATGGTGTTCTTCTACCGACCCTTATGTATGGAAGCGAAGCATGGAACTGGATGAAAGTAGAATAAATGCAGTTGAAATGAGATCTCTTAGAAGAATGTGTGGATACCTGTGTATGATAGAGTGCCGAATGAAAATATAAGAAGTGAATGCGGTGCGAATGATGGTGTCATGAACAAAATAATGAAAGGATCATTAAGATGGTTTGGACATATTGAAAGAATGAATGAAGAAAGAATGGTAAAAAAATTATATGTTAATGATGTGAATGGAATCAGAAATAGAGGAAGACCGAGGAAAACGTGGCACGATCAAATAAATCAAATATTGAATGTCGGCCATGTGAGGAGTCAGAGAAATCGACGCTCGTGCATGACACGATGTATGAATGTTGAGGAAGCGAGAGAAATATGTCAGGAAAGAAAAGTGTGGCAGTCCATTCTTTCTGCCTACCCCTTCGGGGAGACGGCGTGATGGTTAGTTAGTTAGTTAGTAACATTACGACTGATAGGTGGTTGTATACAAAACTCAGAAATCCTGGGTGATGTAGGTATGCTGGTCCCTGATAATTATCTTCGATAAAGGGGCCATAGATTGTTTTATCTCCCGCGATGCAGAACCAACCTACCAATGGTTATGCCGGTAGGTAGAGCATATCTTTGCTAAATCGTATGATCTCGGAGTTTGACGTATTTTGTGATAGTTTGGCTCACCCGAGGGAAGTACTGTCTTTATTATAATTGTATATTTATTTTATTATTTTGTCATGCATCTTACGTTTCTCGTTCCTTTTATTATGTATTATTTATTAGTGTATTTCTCTTACTTGTATCTTGAGTGTATTGAAAAATAATTCTGTAATAATATGGATATATTTAAATAAACAAATGAAATGAAATTCCAAAGTGGAAAAATAGTGTATTAGTTCATAAAAAAAATTCATTTTAGAATTCCACAGTGTTAACGTCTTAAGTTAATAAAAAAAAATATTAGATTGTCACGAAAATGTTAGTATTTTGGCATCATCAGACGTTAAAAACTGTTGTTTGAGACGTTTGATAATGCCAACATAGATTGGCGAAATAGCTGTCGCGACAATATCATAAAACATTATGAGTAAAATGAAATACGTACAAAAAACAGCGTTTCGAAAGTAACATAAATAATAATAAAGCAGTGTGAAATGTGACACATAATGACATTCAAAGGATGCTGTCGTTATAATCAAATAAACTTAATATTAATCCTTTAGTGAAGGTGATTTTCTCGTGTCGCCATTGATTGTTTCAAGAAGCTTAATATTATCTGATCGAGTCCAAGGCTTAATAACAATAATCAGTCGGCTTTCTTTCTTTCAATGAAAATCTCTTCACAAAAACGCCGCCAACAATAAACTGGACACCCCGGTTACACAAGCGATTCCAGATAACGCACCTCCTCAAACCAATACACAACAAAGCAATCCCGTAGAGTCGTGAACGTATACAAGAAAACAACATTTTTATTATGTGCCGTGATACTGCACATTTTTTAAATAATAATTCCGACATCTGCAGCTAGCACGTGAACCATTGTCCACCTGGACGGCCTTCCGAACAAATAAGCATTAAATAACTTTAATGAAATAATAAAAAAGTTTAATTCAAAACAATTCAACACAATTCTGTAGAAGGATTTAGTAAGTGCTTTTTGTGGAATGGTTTTTATATGATTCCAGGATTAGTCGCGCTTCGGTCCAGGTCCATTCACAACACGTTCTCGTGGCATTCCAGTAAGCCCACGCGACATGTTTATTTGTTGAGGCCAATACCGGTTCCTTTGGACACCGCCGGGAATGGAGCCTTCGCTTAAATACCTTTTGCCTCCCGCTGCATCTCATTTCCTGGTACCTCCCCATTGATGAATCTCCTACTACCAGTTCGAGCGCGTTAACACTTTTGGGACTGATGTTATTTCATTCGACTTACGAGATATGCGATACATAAAATTAAAAAATTACAACACTACATAAAATACAAAAAATACCAAAAATACATCGAAACCAAATATTAACAAAAATACTAAAAATACCAAACATACATAAAATTAATCAAAAAGCTTCAAAAGTATGGAAATGAAGCTGCAAAAGATGCTGTATTAATGCCGTATAAATGAGATGAACTGATAAGAATGAGTAGAAAAAGATGTACGATTCCGAACGAACGGAAAAGAACAAAAAAAGCAAAGCGACACATGTCATTTCCATAAAATATAATGAAACTTACAGAAAACAGACGTTTTCATTCGAATTAATTAGATTTCTCTGATTCTTCACGTTGCCGACATTCAATATTTTATCGTAACACTTTTTCCTCGGCTTCCTCTATTTCTAGTTCCATTTACTTCATTAACATTTTTTTATCGTTCTTTCTTCATTTACTCTTTCCATATGTCCAAACCATCTTAATGATCCTTTCATTATTTTGTTCATAGCACCATCATTCGCACCGCATTCACTTTCCATATTTTCATTCGATACTCTATCATACACCGAGTATCTGCACATTTGTCTAAGAGATCTTATTTCTACTGCATTTATTCTAGTTTCATCTTTCTTTCCTTGTTCCATGCTTCGCTTCATACATAAGGATCAATTATGCCTCTGTACTGTTTTGTTTAATCTTAATTTGCACATGTTGCATATTTCTATTCAGTTTATTTATATTAATCATGACGGTGGGGTTATAATATCTTTACAAAGTGACGTAAGAAAATAAACCCAAAAGTGTTAAAAATCATACAAAATGAATATTTTATTCTGTTGTTTTTTTAAGACAAATACTCTTGTCTTTCTAAATTCGAACCATCTCTCATGCGTTCCGTATATATTATATCCAATCTGTTCTCAAAAGATACCTTGAACCTTATTTAAAAAAAATATCATTTGAGAAAATCAAACTGATTTGATTTGATTTTTTTCTGCATTTGTTAAGATTGTTGCGTTGCGTGCAAGCATTTAATTTAGATCGCATCACGCGAGAGCTGGCTAATGTTTTGATGAAGTTCCCTATTCCATCTGTAATTGATCACATTACTCTTTTTGAACGGCCTTTGGTTAGAGCAGCCTCCGATAACAAAACATACTTGGCTAATTCCTCGACGAAACTGTTTCAAAGCGAATCTCTAACCATCCAGCGAACTGTTTTAAATTAATTTATTTGGACGCCTTCGGACTACAGCTCTATTATTCCTTGCACGACTCCAACTTCATCTCTTTGACCGACTAACCACGACCTAAATTACTACCATCTTCGTTATAAATAATGACCCTTTACCACCAAGTTATCCACCATCATTCAGTCCTTACCCCTCTCGCAATTAATGCGGACAAAAAAAAATCCTTCCCGATAGCCCACTAGGTGTAAGCCAGAAGATCCAAGTCCAAGTCCAAGTCTTTCTTCTATTCTTTGAAGGGGTAGGCAGAGAGGATGGACCTCCACACTGTTCTATCCTCGTCGATTGATCCTACTTCTAACTAAGCCGCCTTTCAGTAATTGATTAATTTGGTCATGATATATCTTCTTTGGCCTTCCTCGACTTCTTTTTCCAATCACATTACTTGTATATATCTTTTTAATCACTGTTCCCTCATCCATTTGTTCCATATATCCAAACCATCCATGTGACCCTTTCTTAATTTAATTTAGGACGCATTCATCCGCATAACATTCCTTTCTTATTTCATCATTAGATATTATATCATATATTGGTTTTCCGCACATTCTTCTTAGCGATCTCATTTCTACGGCATTTATCCTGTTTTTATCCTTATTTTGGCAACTCCAAGCTTTACTTCCATACATAAGGGTCGGCACTATAATTCCATTGTGCACTGTCATCTTTGCTTCAGTCGATAAAATTCTATTTATGGTAACTTTGAATGCACCATTAATTATGTTTCCAGCACCAACCCTTCTTTCGATATTTTTCTCTAGTTTTAAATCTCTTGTAAACATGCTTTCGAGATAAATAAATTCGGTAACTTGCTCTAATTTCTCACCGTTCGCACTTATTTAACAAACACATTAGGGATTCTTTTTCATAAACTCTACACAGTCCAATGAAAGTAAGCTCATAAACGCTTCACAGCTCAATAAAATATTACTTATTAAAACTAACTAACTAACTAACCATCACGCCGTCTCCCCGAAAGGGTAGGCAGAAATAATGGACTGTCACACTTTAACCGATGCGGCACTCCATCCTTCTCTTTTCGCCCCGCGGGAGACGCGGTGTGATGGGTTGCGAACCTCATCGCCACCAATAGGCATCTCCCGCGCACACTTCAATCGTAAAACATCCACAAAATAAATCTAAACCAAAAAATATAAAATACAATGATATAAAATAAATTACACAATAAAAATAATTTAACACCTACCTAATGTTATAACATATATACAACTTCCAAAAATTTGTCAGGCATGGTGGTCATAGGAAAGGTTGAATGGGGAATATTGTATTACATAAAGCTTGCGCTTAACCCAACCAGTGACAGGTCATGAGTCCTGTAAACACCTCGATCAACATATTCAGTTTCCAGTTTGCATATTCGTCTCTATCGAGATAAAATTAATCCTTGAACAAAATTGTATGTTAAAAAACACTGTTTTATCAAAAAATTGTATGTTTAGAAACACTGTATTAGATAATAAATTGATATACTTGGCATAAGCTAATCGATGAATTATTTTATTTACTAGTCAGAACATTATCTGAAAAATAATTGATTAATAAAAAATATAACTAGTGTATTATCGATTATTAATATTCTAATATAAATAAGAGACTATTCTCTAATATTCACGTTTTAATTTTATTTATATACAAATGGTCCTTTAGGATGTTAAAAGTGTTAACAATATCTAGTTTTAAAATATCGAGTTTCAATCCCATTAAAAGCTTCTAACTTATTTTTCACCATTTCATACACTATTTATTTAAATATCAAAAAGTGTGTCAAAATAAAATAATTAAAAAAACATATTTTTTTATTATTAAACAAACAAAACATTTATCATTTAAAAAAGTTTAAATGCTTTTGCAGAATGATGTTCTGGTATCGATCCTTATTATGGAACTGGCAAAAGAAGGATGAGAGAAGAATAAATGCAGTAAAAATGTACGAATCTGTGTATGTTAGAGTGTCGAATGAAAATCTAAAAAGTGAAAGCAGTGCGAATGGTAGTGTTATGAACAAATTAATGAAAGGGTCATTAAGACTGTTTGGACATATGGAAAAAATTAATGAAGAAAGAATGGTAAAAAAATTATATTACTTATTAATGAAAGCGAAAACGGTTGTTCACAATGGAATTTTGTTGCAACCCTATTTATGGAAACGCAGCATCGAACTGACAGAAGATAGATGAAAGCAGAATATCTTTTTATGCTGCAGAGATAAAATCCCTTCAACGAATCATGAGAATGATATTTACACTTATTTACATATATTTTTAATAGTGAGAACTAAGAGTACTTTATTGAAAACTGAATTAATTTTTTCGTAGGAATAATCAATTTTTTTATGATTTTCATACCATTTAATTATGTACTTAGGAAATTGAAAATAACTTTGTTTAAACTACTAATTATTAAGAAAATATTTAAAAACACGACATGTTTCGGAGGATACCTCCATCTTCAGGATGGATGGTATGATGATGGAGGTATCCTCCGAAACGTGTCGTGTTTTTTAATATTTTTTTAATAATCAGATGATTAAACATAGTTATTTTCAATTTCCTAAGTATATTACTATGGAATTCCACAGTGTTAATGCCTTAGCGTTCAATAAGTTCATTTAATTATGTATTAGTAAATTTTGCGCTTGCAAGATATTTTCTATTTAATTTGTGTGTTTATATAAACGATTTTTTCCTTTGTTTCAGGTAAGTACAGTACCCATCTTTAAACATATTGTTGATCATGGCCATTCATTAATACATTAATGGAATCATTACGAATATTCATACCGGTTTAGAGGAATCCACGAAAAGTAAGTGAACATTTTTTTTTAAATGTGCACCCTGGTTAGTTATTACAAATAATAAACATTATGACAAATTGTCACTACATAAAATATTGAACATTATGAGATTTGATAGCTTTCTAGAAGTTAAAATATAGAGTATATAAAAATGGAATTTCTTTTAATCTTTCTACTCAATTAACTCGGCAACAAATCGACAGATCTTTGTGATATTTTCACTATTCAATAATATTGCTTCGGTGAAGGTTTAGAAGAAGTTGTTTTGTATGTCAGAGTTTATCTTCTTCTTCTTTATGTTTGTAAGTTCGTACCCAAAGCGTTCGCGCATCGTTCATTTGATAGAGTTGAAATTTTGTACAGGTATTGTTGGTACTCTTCGCGTTCAAATGGTGGTATCTTCTTTTTCTTCTTTTTATGTTTGTAAGTTTATTCCCTATGCATTCGCGAAACGGTGATGCGCCCGGCGGCACGAGAAAAACGTTCCTCATCAGTTTGGTCTCAAATTGAAATTGCTTTGACTCTTCTATTATCAGGTATTGCGGCTACATTATTGGGCGGTGGACGAACAGAGCATTCGGCGCTCAAATTGACATAGACTAAACAGTTTGCCGAAGCCCAAACGTGTACTATTTCCAATGTTTCTGGCATGGAAACTTTTTCCACTTTTGAGTTCATATTTATCGACACTTTTCGACGGCTTTACAACTTCATAATCGGGAGAACGATATAAATTTTATATCGTTCTCCCGATGGTGAAGGTGTAAAGCCTTCGAAACATGTCGAGAAAAATAAATTAAAATGTGGAAAAAAACATTGATTTAATTCATTTAAAAAACTTCATTATGGAATTCTTTAAGTTGATCACTTATTTCAATTAAACTAGTTGCAACTCGTGAAATATTCGCGGAAAATAAACCGAATTACATTAAGTTTCATTGTTTGTTTAATGTCACACAACAATAATCGGAACACCATGAAAAATAATCCAGAGACGTTCTCGGGCATGCGTATCGGGTGCATTTCGAATTACTTTATCATATAATTGAAATATTTCTCTCACTCTCTCGTATTCAAAATATGGTCGTACTCTTTCTTTGACATCGGTTTTTTTTGCCTTCTTAAATTATGTATAAAAAGTAACATAATTTAAAATGCTCATTTTCCTCAATGGAAATAGAATTTTCTCATTATAGGAAATAAGGCTCTTGCGGAAGTTAGTGAAGTTTGTATCTAGCATCCTCAATTCGCGGTCGGTTGGCGCCTACCCCTTTCGCATCACCCCACTTGACCTGACCATCCGGGTTTCGTTTCCAACTTTTATTGATTTGATCCCCAATTTATTTATTTCTCGCTCCGCTTCACCCCGAATTGTTATTCCTCCGTAGACTTCTAATTTTGTTTACCATTTTATTTCGGGATTTTTTTCCAGCTGCCTGCTTAATTTATCTCTCAGCGAATCTAATTTTTACATTGAAATTCACTTTTGGTAAAAACGGCTTCAAATGGAATCAGTTTGAAAATCAGAAATTAGTAAAAACAAAGCTAGGCGAAACCAATTTTTAAATGAGAATCACGGATCGTTAATATGAATCTTAAATTCAATAATAAGTGAAATAAATTATAAGTAGTCCATTGTTTTGGCCGAAACACTATGATACTTCAACATTATAAACTGTTAAATTATAAAACCCTGTTTTTATGTATCACAATTTAATTATTATTTTTCGCGACAGCTGTTTAGTCAACCTATTTTGGCATCATCAGGTGTTACAATAATATATGAACTGTTAAATTTTCGTGATTTTTCGAACCTTTAAGTGTATTTGTCCCTATGTCAATTTGAATAATTTCTTTGATATAATTTTGAAGTTCGTGCTGTGTGCTTGCTGTGTTAGGTACATAATTAAAGTTAATTAAAATACGGTTAGTTACTGTTTATAGGAGAACACATTAAAGGTGGAAAATAAATAAATAAATAGTAATAATAATACAATAGGAACAAATACACATAAAGGTTTGAAAAATCACAAAAACTAGACAGTTGACATTGGAACGCCTGATGATGTCAACATTGGTTGACAAAACAGCTGTCGCAAAAAATAAAAATAAAATAGTGATACATAAAAACAAAGTTTCTTAATTGAACAGTTTATAGATTATTAATTTAAACATCTTCTTCTTCTTCATGTGCCATGTCAGGTCCCCCCGACTTCGGCTATCACCCTGGCATAGGCCTCTCTGTCCTATGCCAGACGTAAACTTAAATATATAAAACAATAAACCACGATATGATTATTATAATTAAAGACAACTAGTTTCTTTTGTACCCCAGCTTCATCAGGGTGAATATGATACTAACAATAATGATCTTATTTATTGTTTTTTGAACAATGATGTTAAATATATTAAATAATTAATACGAAAACTTTGCTTATTATCCACAAAATATTAAAAAACACGACATGTTTTGGAAGATACCTCCATCTTCAGGTGTAAATATGTAATAAAAACTAAACAAAGAAAGACTTATATAAAAAAAAACACATTTAAAATTCCATACAATAATTTAAACTTAAAAATCAATTTTTAATTTAAATTACTGTATCAATTTTTAAATTTGTTAATATATTAGTCTATTTTTGTTTAATTTTTATTACATATTTACAGCTGAAGATGAAGGTATCCTCCGAAATAAGTCGTGTTTTTTCTTCTTCTTCTTCAAGTGCCCTGTCGGGTCCCCCCAACGTTGGCGATCACCTCGGCGAACCTGTCCCTGTCCTGCGCCGCTCGGAACAGCTCCTCCACACTTCGGATGCCGTTCCACTCCCTCACGTTTCGCAGCCAGGACATTTGTCTCCTTCTGGGCCCTCGGCGTCCCTAAATTTTTTCCTCCAATATCAGTTGGAGAAGGTGGTACTTTTCCCCTCGCAGTATATGACCCAGATGTGAGATCTTTCGAACCTTGATAGTTGATAACAATTCCCTGTCAACTCGTGTTTTTTAATATTTATTAATATTTTGTGGATAATAAGCAAAGCTTTATTCAATTTCCTAAGTACGTTTTTAAATTTACTGAACCAAAAACGTTATGAATGGTTCTTGAACGTTTTTCATTAAAGCTTTGAGATCTGATGGAACAGAAACGTAAAATAATAAAACGTTACACCAAACCGAACGCAGCAGATAGGAAGCAGTAGGCAGGCTAGAGTAAGCCGTGAAAGTTAAGTAGATTCGATGGGGCCTCATAAAATATTAATGAAGTTAAAGTGTGGCTAATGAATATCACGCTATAAGCCTTGCCGGGAACAGCTTCTATCGGGGGATTTGTAGAGGATCTTCCAATGCCGTGTTAATTTATTCGACTTGTGATCTTATTAGAGAAAGAATTCCTCCGAGCAACGGAGAGGGCCGGAATTCTTAAGCGAATTTATCAAGGAATTCAAGTCTGGAAATTCCCTATCTATAGGAATTTTACGCAGCATTAGATACCTTTAGAATAAGAATACAGACAGCGAGGAGAGTTCGAATATCGCGTTGCAAAAAATAATTAATATAATTCCACAATTTAGCTCTCGAGATATTATTGACATCATTTTTACAGTTTGTAAAACATGACATGGTTGACATAATCATCCATCCGAGCAAGTTATGCGGAAGACATTGGGTCGTTTTCATACCACGTACACTCTAGTGGATAATATGCACCCACAAAGATTACAATTGTCGAAAATTGGATTTCACGATTGCGCTTCATTCGAGCTAGCCGTGACGCTCATATACCCGAAATCGTATTTAAACAATAATGGCATAAAATTATCTATTAAATAAAGCCAATATCATAGATATTAACGTTATTACAAGTGTTTTTTTTTCACGATCGAAGTGTGCGCGGGAGATGCCTATTGGCGGCGATGACGTTCGCAACCCATCACACCGCGTCTCTCGCGGGGGCGAAAATAGAAGGATGGAGTGCCGCATCGATTAAAGTGTGGCAGTCTATTCTTTCTACCTACGCTCTCGGGGAGACGGCGTGATGGTTAGTTAGTTAGTTTTTTAAAACATGTAAAAAAAAAAAATAATAATATGCTAACTTTTAAAGCGCCGTTTTTTTGATGTAATCACCTCAAGGGCGCATTAAGATGTGTTTTAAATCTAAAAATCTAAATGTGAACGCTGCATCTGATTTTCGCGATCGGTTATAAAGTATAATAGAACAAAGTATAAATGTTTAATTTGGGTATGAAATATGAAAAAGATCGGTTTTCAGTTTAGATCTGAAATCTGTCGAATCATTTATGCATCTGAGGTGTGCGGGGAGATTGTTCCAAGCTGATGGAACGGCTACCGCGAACGCTCGATCAACGAAATTTGTGCTAGGGCAACGCTTCGGCTCAACTAATCTTCCTATTGCCGAAGAGTTCGCCGAGCGAAGTGTGGATTTCCTTGTATTTAGGCTGTTCGTTATACAGAGTTCAGATATATAACTTGGTGCCATTCCATGTAGCGCTTTGAAAACTGTCCAGCAGAGTTTATACTGGATTCTTTCTGGACTTTTAAGCCAGTGAAGATCTTTGAGATGTTGTGTTATATGGGACTTTTTTGGAATGCCTGTAATGAATCTTGCTGCTGCATTGAACGCAGATTGAAGTTTGTTTATTTGTTTTTTTGGAATGTTTGCGTAAATTCCATTAAAATAATCAAGTCGTGACACAACGGAGGAATTTACAAGCGTTTTGAAAGTGTCATGGGGAATACTGTGTATCACCAATATATGTCGCTAAATTATTTAATAATAATAAATGAGCCTCAAATTTGGGCCATACGCTTTCTAACTATGTATTCAATGGCCCTACGTTTGGGACGGTACGCACACAGAGAGAGGTTAATCCAAATTAAATCGTCGGTTTTTAAGTTTCATTATATTTTATGATAATTACATATTTCGCCTTGCTGAATTATTACCAAATGTAGCAAGAATTAAGCAGTTGTTGCTTATATACCCGAGTTAAAGAAACCTGTAATGCCTTTTGCAAATTGAAGCATCTTATTTCAAAATATAATTAAACTTTTAGAAAACAGACGTTTTCGTTCGTATTAATTATCTTATATGAGTTTTCCATCATCTTACCAGTTACCCAATGAAGATAATAAATACAAATTAAAACGTCCGTTTTCAAGAAGTTTTATTTTATTATATCTTAAAGAATTAACATGTTTCGCCTTAATAAGGTTTCGAGTGGTCACTTATATACTAAAAGGAGGTGGAATTATGTATAAAAGTGGAGGGGGTATAAATAGGATTGAGAAGAGGGGAGATGTAACGGAAACATTTCGAGCACGGGAATTCAATTAATATTTAACAGGTTGTTCATTATATTTTCAATATTTTTGATGGCTTTTTTAAATGCTAAAATTTCTAAATTGTTTAATGTTAGGTTTTAATTATTAGTTTGGAAAATTTCAATAATGATACAAGTATAATTATATTTATTTAAATACGAATCCACAACACAAAGCGAATACGAATATAGAAAAAAAGTATTGTCAGATCTGTTATAGTAAAATCGGAATGAACTGAGTCTTGGGGCCATAAATCATTTCCCTATGTCTATCTCGCTTGCACTTACGGGCCTTATGGAGCGGTTTAGGGTTGGGCGTAACAATAAAATAAATATATCGATAAGTGACATTTATTATCGTATCTTGTTCATAAACTTTAACGAGTTAACAAAGTCTAGATATTAATCTTTATTTATGGGTTTTATGTGCGTTTAAATTAGTATGAAATTAGTGACTACCAGATACTAAATTAAATACCAGTAAAAACAGAAAAATTGTTTAATTTTAAAATTTGTATACCGTATGTCTATAAACCCAGAAAGAAAGTTAAGTATAAAAAACAAAGTAGATCATATTGTGGCCCTTAAAAGAGCCGTTTATATTCCAAAAAAATGTATCAATCCTCATCGGAGTCTTCTTCATCAGTGTCTTCTGCCAAATTTATTATAAGCGGCGCGTGATCTCGCTTTCTAAGCGAGCTTTCTATAGGTCACTGTTTTGAAATTCCTCGGCATGTCTCACACATTTGGGCCAGTCTTCTTGTGTGACATTATCGATGGCTCGATGGAGGTGATTTTCAACATCTGCTATCTTGAATGTATTATTATTATTTGCAACTCTCCCTTTACTTGTGCCCAAATTAATTCTATTGGGTTAAATTGACAGTGATATGGAGGCAGCCGTATTACTTCGTGGCCTCGTTCATTTGCCAGATTGTCTAAAGCATAGACCTTCTGGGGGTTACTGGCTTTTACTTTTCTTATTAACTCTTCTATAATTTCTCTGCTGGAATATGGAATGTTTTTCTTTGTTAACCATTCTTGAATCTCAGCTTTTCTTGTGTTTCTTGTGGGTATCTTTTCCAACTGCATCAAATGAGAGCTTGCGTTATCGACGATTTTAACAGAGGGCCGTTCAAGTACATTTAGGAATGCGGAAAACCATGCCATATATGTATCGCCATTCATTTCTGTGTGATAATCAGCATCCTTCGATTTTACCGCTTTAAATATTAGCTTCGCTTCTGGAACAAAGCCAGTCCTTGTGTAACCCGCATGGCAAATTATCAATCGTTGACCTTTTCCTACAGGCTGATTCTTGAAACCTCCTTCACCGTTGCTTCCAAGCCACATACGCTTTCCTGAATGGTTTTGATTAATCCATGTTTCATCCAGATAGAAACGCGGCCGCTGATCGTTTGTTCTTCTAAGTAAATCCGATTTCCTTAAAAAGTCCATTCTGGCACAAACAACATCTGTTCTTTCCATTAAATATTTACGTCCTTCGGCATTTTTCTTATACTTAAACCCAATCTCCTTCATGAGTGTTCTCATCGAATTTTTTCCGCATTTAAAATCAGGTAATTGTTCTCACGGACGGATACTCTCCACTATCATAAAATGAACCAACGGTCCGCTTCAACACACTTTTATCAAAATCGTCAATATTGGTGACAGTTTCTGGTTTCTTAAAATTTGCTCTTGGTGTACAGGGCCTGCCTGATTGCAATAATTCAGTATTTATTCGGTCCACTGTCGCTCTACTCACACCACAAATAAACGCGGCCGTGCATACGTTGTGAATTACTTTTCGAGTTTGAGGGCTAATATCGCCATGTAATTTATTCAAATCAACGTTAGAAAATAAACTATCCATAGTGCGCAACGAGTGGTGACACACGAATGTATTTATTTAATTGCTGTAAACACATTTATAGCAAAAAAAAACACGCACTGCAATTGGTAAAGACCAATCATTAATGACCCATCGTACATATCATTATAAAATCATTATAGTCGATCGTTTCGTATATCGATCGACGAAAAAATCGATAACGGTCGCTTCACATCCCTATCTCTATTGACATTTATGGCCCCAAGACTCAGTTTAAAACGGCCGGAGTATAGTTTGAATAACTTTTTAAATCATTGTATTTTTAAAATACTTTTTGGCACTCTTACTTTTTCGGACCCCAGACATCCTTCCATAGTATAGAAATTTTAAAGTAAATTCTTTTTTTAATGCTAATTAAAATAATGAATTATCTCAGATATAAAAATTGTTTCAAAGTATACGTAATTTTGACCAAAGATTAATAAATATGGATATATAGATGTATGAATTTATGGTAATTTAAAATATTTATTCAACCTATCCTCGAATTTCCCTGGAATCTTTTCTAAGCCAGACACGTATACATGCGTGTGCCAAAACAATACAACGTGAGATTTTATCATCATTATGTTGTGTCAGTGCACTTGGTCAGTAATTACTCTTCATCACTCCGATCTAACAAGGAAGACGAATGCCCAGAAGATGAATAATGTCCGATGAGAAATATACCGATGATATACGCTTATAGAATGTTTGACAACCAATGACTGATTAAGGGTATGCCGAAAACAGCAACTTAATTAGCTCCATTGGCTGAAATATCCAGAAAGAATACAATACGAGCTTTGCTGGATGGTCTTAAAGGGCCTTGCATGGAATAACACCAGCTTTTAAATCACAACTCTCCATCACCGAAAACCTGAATGCGAGGCAGTTTATATTGCCATCAGTAAAGTCTTCTGCTATCGGTAGATTATATTTGCCAAACGTTGTCCCGGCACGCAATTTGGTGACCGAGCCTTCGCAATAGTCTACCCTTCAACTCGGAACAATCTTCCTGCAGACATCAAATACATTGAGAGTCCGTCAGGGTTTAAATCGAAACCAAAAATCAAATTATCCTATCCTGATTTAAAACTAGATTTATTTTATTGTGCCACGTTTTTCTCGATCTTACTCTTTTTCTAGTTCCATTTACATCTTTTAAATATTTTTTTTACCATTCTTTCCATGTAACCAAACCAATTTAATGTTCCTTTAATTATTTTGAATGAAAACGAGGAAAACGTGGTACGATCAAATCAATCAAATATTAAATGTCGGTCACGTGGAGAGTTGGAGATATCGACGTGCATGCATGGCAAGATGTATGAATGTAGAGGAAGCGAGAGAGTATGTCAGGACAGAACAGTATGACGTTCCATTCTTTCTGCCTACCCCTTCGGGGAGACGGCGTGATGGTTAGTTAGTTATTTTTTTTATTATTTTGTTCACAACACTTTCATTTCGCACTGCATTCACTTCTTATATTTTCATTCGACACTTTATCATACACAGAGGATCCAGACATTAGTGTAAGAGATCTCATTTCTACTGCATTTATTCTACTTTCATCCTTAGGGTTGCCAGTTCCATGCTAATAAAGAAAGTAGTGTTAAAACAAATTATGCAATGTTTTATTTTTTTTTAAATTACGTCACACCATAATAATAAATTAATTGTTTCGTACGAAAGTAATACATTTATCCTTTTCAAGAAAAAAACCCAATTTAAACAAGCTTTTGCAATCTTACCCTTTGTAACATTGTAGAAGGTTAAAGATTGAATATCTAATAAAAAGTTTGAAGTATAAGACATCTAACAATATGTATAAGTAATAATATTTTTTCGTGCAACCAGAGAAGAGCGTTCCCAGTAGATTGAATTACCCAGCTAGTGTCTGCGTATTGTATCACAACCATTAATTTACATATTTTCGCATCGTGCAAATAATATTTTATTCAAGCTCTCCCCTAAGTGCCCGTACATCGCGTTATCTGACACTCGAGCTATTTAAAAATGAATTCTACACTGAGAGTTTATAAACAATGTATCCGAAATACAAATGCATAAATAAGGGGATGACATGTTTCGCCTTTCTAAGACGTTTGATAATGCCTTAGAAGGGCGAAACGTGTCATTCACATAAAATATAATAAAACTTCTAGAAAACTGACGTTTCCATTCGTATTAATTGTATAAATACAAGGGTGTACTTGTATAATGGTGTAAAACTCCATATTAAATGTTAATACGAATGAAAACATCTGTTTTCTAGAAGTTTTATTATAACCCGTGAAATATTCATGGAAATAAAGATTTTCCACCCTTTAAAACTCTGTCGTTATCGCTAATATGATTTAACTAACTAACTAACTAACTAACCATCACGCCGTCTCCCCGAAGGGGTAGGCAGAAAGAATGGACTGCCACATCTTTCTTTCCTGACATATTTCTCTCGCTTCCTCAACATTCATACATCGTGTCATGCCCACGCGTCGATTTCTCTGACTCCTCACATGGCCGACATTCAATATTTGATTTATTTGATCGGGCCACGTTTTCCTCGGTCTTTCTCTATTTCTGTATCCATTAACATCATTAACATATAATTTTTTTACCATTCTTTCTTCATTCATTCTTTCCATGTGTCCAAACCATCTTAATCATCCTTTCATTATTTTGTTCATAACACCATCATTCGCACCGCATTCACTTCTTATATATTCATTCGACACTCTAACATACACAGACTATTCACATATTCATCTAAGAGATCTCATTTCTACTGCATTTATTCTACTTTCATCCTTCTTTTGCCAGTTCCATGCTTCGCTTCCATACATAAGGGTCGGTAGAAGAACACCATTGTGCACTGCCATTCTAGATTTTATATAAATTATATAATTGGATTGAATTTATATAAATTGTATAATTTGTCACAATTTATGTCATTTATATAAATTCAATCCAAGTAAAACCACTAGACAATCGTGTTTACTATTATAAATTAATCCAGAAACGTTCGTGTATTTTGAAATACTTTCGGTGAGAATCGAAGTCTTCTTCTTCTTCTTCTTTTGATAGATCTGACGATCTGTGACACAGAAATCATATCTCGTCGGATGATGAGATCCAGCTGTCCCTCCATCTCTTAGGCGGTCTTCCAGGTGGGCGGTGTCCGGAGGGGATTTCATAAGCGGCTGTATATGCGAGTCTGTCACCATCCATTCGGGCTACATGGTCCCTCCAGTATCTTCTTCTGGATCTACTCCACTGAACGATATCCTCTATTTCGTAAGTTTTTCTTATGTCTACGTTGCGGACACGATCTCGGAGAATCGAAGTATTCTGTTGAAATTTGTTTGTATTTTCCGTTAATATTCTAAAATATAGTCTTTCATGTAATAAAATAACGTTTTTGACACATTCTGTATCACCGGTGTGTTCGACTAGGTGTAAAGTACGAAAACTAAATTATAATTATTGAACGCATCCGGTAATTAAGTAGGACCCAGCCCGACCTTAAACTATATAATAATTTTAATAATAATAAATTAGGGTAGGTCAATGGTTGGGGTTCTAGAACCCTTTCACCTAACAAGGATCCGATTTTAGGTAGTAACAGGACACTAATAAGGAGCCCGTTGTAATATATAATAATGTATCTTATTCACAACTCTACCCTCGCATGTCACATCTTCTCAATAAATACTAAAATTAAGACAATAATAAGAAATTATTTTAAAAAAGAAATTATTTTAAATAAGAAAATAAAATGTTAAATCATAAAAAAAATATCTCAACATATGTACAAATTTCTCAATGTACGCCAAAATTTAAAAAAAAATTTAGAATAAGAAAATATAATGTTAAATCATAAAAAAAAATCTCAACATATGTACAAAATACCTAGTCATTAATTGTAGTGAAACATATTTGTTTGTATTTACATACCAAAACTATATGCCAAATTCCTGTGCGGGAATCATAAAAATGGTTTTTGTTACTTTTCTCTCTAAATGTTTAATATTAATATAATTAAATTTGTGAGAATTTTTTTATAGGTGCATGTAAAGTAATTCTCCTTCTGCTTGAGGTGGATTAATATGAATACTTGCGCAAATAATTGGGGTTAAGTTTTAATTTTGTATAATGGTTAACAATGCCATATTTTTTGTGAGCTTTATAAACAGTTGATATACGGACATTTCTTCAAACTCAAGGATTGTGATTTAAAAAATTATTGTCATTTGGTTCAGAAAAGGCTAGATTACATTATCTTCTATCTGTCTGTACTATTCCCTTAAAGGCGGGCCACACTGTGATAAACAAGCTGGTTTGAAACCAAAATTTGTATACTGAATGTTATTACTCAAACTTAAACCATGTTCTAGACGTAGTAAAAACGTCGATTTTAGTAAACCATGAGTTAAACCGCGGATGTTTCTGCATACGGTTATCCTTTCAAACTATTCAACAAACATGGTACGTTTATCTCTCTTCCTCGCATTATTTTACCCGGCGTAGAATGAGATAGAAGCCCTATACAAGACAAATTTTATGTTTGTTCTAGTCTGGCTCGTTGGTGGAAACCGATGTTTATCACAGTGTGGCCCGCCTTTTATTGTAATAAATAAATAAAATTGGTGCTATTGAGATTATCTTTATTAAGATTTAAAACCACCTAAAAAGAACGTTTTGTGTTAAATTATTTTTATTTTGTTATTTTATTTAAAATCATTGTGTTTTATATTATTTGTTTTAGATTTATTTTGTGGGTATTGGACGATCGAAGTGTGCGCGGGAGATGCCTATTGGTGGCGATGAGGTTCGCAACCCATCACACCGCGTCTCCCGCGGGGCGAAAAGAGAAGGATGGAGTGCCGCATCAGTAAAAATGTGACAGTTCATTCTTTCTGCCTACCCTTTCGGGGAAACGGCGTGATGGTTAGTTAGTTTTTAGTTAGTTATGTAGACAATAATTCTTCATAGTAAGGGTGGACTTGATATACAAAAGCAAACTAAAATATTAAGTATATCAAGAAGAAGAAAATATACAATCAATCAACTTAACTCACGTAATTTTGCCTCAGTGTTAAAAGAAGGAGATGAAAAATCATGTTTATCCAATTATATTTCTCTAGCCTTCTTCGCATTGTTAGAACATTGCATGTTTTATACATTGTATCCAGAGAAAAATATGCTCGGTTCTCAATCATTCATACTATTGAAGTATGAAATCAAGGAATATCAATTACTTACAAAAGTAAATATTAATTAGGTGGCTTGCTTATTATTTAATGTTTCTTTTTTTTAAATATACTTTGTATACAACAGTCACTTTATTAAAAATGAAAATGAAATTCCAAACATATTTCGGACTAATAATAATAATAATAATAATAATTTTACAAGGATTAATTGTATCTCAATAGAGACGAAGAAGTTGTTTTCTGGGAACAGAAGGTGGTGGCCGAGATATAGATGAGATATAGATGGCCGAGATATAGATGACGCTAGTGTAGAGTGAACATAAAAATGTGAAAATAGGTGTAGAAACCTACCATATATACAAGTTCCAAAAAGTTTGTCAGACGTGGTGGTCATAACGGCGGAATGGGGAATGTTGTTAAACGTGAAGCGATCGCTCAACCCAACCAATGACAGGTCATAAGTCCTGTTAGCGCCTTGGCCACCACCTTCTGTTCCCAGAAAACAACTTGCATCTTCGTCTCTATTGAGATACAATTAATCCTTGTAAAATAAAAATAATTTATCCGCAATGGGTGAAATCCAGTATTTGTCTACAAGAATTTGTATACATTCAAAATGTTGTTGTAATAATAATAATAATAATATGCTAACTTTTAAAGCGCCGTTATTGTGATGTAATCACCTCAAGGGCGCATTAAGACGTGTTTTAAATCTAAAAATCTAAATGTGACCGCTTAAAAAACGATCGGTTTAAAAGTATAGTAGAACAAAGTATAAATGTTTAAATTGGGTACGAAATATGAAATATTGTAATAATGTTGCCCAACACGTATACGAGTAGACTAACCAGCCCTTCATCAGTGATATTTTATAAATATTTAAAATATTGTTTACAAATATGATAAGTTTTGACAGATTAATTTAACATCTGTGAAAACTGACCATATTTGTAAATTCATTTATAATATTTGAAATATATTTACATTTATATAATAGTATAACTGATGAAGGGCTGGTTAGTCCGAAGCATGTTTGGTATTTAATTTTAATTTTTTATAGTGTTGTGTACAAAGTATACAAAAAAGAAACATTAAACATCTACAACACAAAGTTATGGCGAACATAGAAGAAATGCTTATTATTTCTTTAACAATGATGTAAAACTCTAAAGTAAATAAGTAATATTAGCAAAATAAAATATTATAAAAAAAAGTTTTAAAATTAATTCCACTATCATTATAATTCCCGATTATAGGTGCAGTTATATGATCCTGGTCCACGACGGCGCACTAAGCGATAATCGGATAGTTGTATTGTATTTTTCGGGATTTGGAGATTTCGTATGTGACTCGAAGCTGCATAGCCCCAGCTGAGGTTTGCGTAAGTGAAGATCATCCTTATGGCAGTTTGTAAATCAGGAGTTCATTGTTGACGAAGCCAAATACCGCCATAATAATATATTATCTCATGTACGTATAGAATTAACATATTTTGATTAAGGGTAGACCAATTTAGCTACTGTGCCCAGTGACGTATCAACCGGTAGGGCCCTGGAATACCAAAGGACCTCTAGGCACTCAAAAAAGGGTTGCCGGAATATGTATTTTTTTTTGTATATGTATCAAAATGATCGGATCAACTATTCGACGTAGATGAGACCATAATGTTGCATTCCTTTTTTAAAAAAAAATTCAGCTATTATAATATTATTATTTTTAATCACTTTTAAATATTTTGTTTGTATTAGTTTAACTTTAATTTCATACTTTAGTCTGTTAATTATCATATTAATTTATATTTGTGGTAGCATGTAAATTGGCCATACCTTATTGTTTTTTATTACACGTATGTATTAAAGTCGCTTTAATATATTACCCTAAATAAATAAATAAATATTTTGTTGCCCAACAGATACAAAATAATAAGAGAGTTTCACTAAAAACCCGGTTTAAATAAAGTACATACATACTCGTATACACACTTAGTGCATAGATTTTCGATAATACGAGGTCCGTTCAAAAAGTATCGCGAATTTTGTGTTTTTTCAAAAATTATTTATATATTCATGAATTTCTATTTTGTCCCCTTCAAAGTAATCCCAACCAGATATTATACACTTGTGCCAACGTTTTTTTCAATCCTCGAAGCACCCCAAAAAATCATTTTTGTGATCTTGTTCAGCTCCTCCTTCGATGCCGTCTTTATCTCCTCAATCGTAGCCTAGCGTCGTCCTTTCATGGGCCTCTTCAGTTTCGGGAACAAGAAAAAGTCACAGGGGGTCAGATCTGGGGAATACGGTGGCTGCGGCATTATTGGTGTGTTGTTTTGGCCAAAAATTCGCGCATAAGCAGATGCGAAATTGAGCAATTTTGGTACGAATTTCGCGACGACCGATCTCATGCCCAAATCATTGGTAAAAATCGAATGGCACGAGCCAAGCGATATGTTTAAGTCCTCAGCAACTTCTCTAGCGGTGATTCGACGATTGGCCAATACTATGTTATTCACTTCATCAATGTTTTCGTCTGTTGTTGACGTGCTCGGGCGTCCGGCAGGCTCTTTTTCGTTCACATCTTCTCGGTCCTCTGAGAACATTTTGTACCACCGATAAACGTTGCTTTGGTCCAAGATAGCTTCACCATATGCCACAGTCAACATTCGGAATGCGTCCGGGGACTTAATTTTGTTTTTCACTCAAAATTTGATACAGATTCTTTGATCCATTTTTTTGGAGTGGGCAAAAATCGAAGACGAGCCAAAACACGTGCAAGCAAAGTGGCTCTCAAAAATTAACTGAACATTCAAACTGGCCGAACTTATCGGCATAAGTGAGAGACATGAGTACCAACATAACGCCACAAAAAAAATCAAAAATCGAATATACGTAACCGGCGGAAATTCAAAATAGTTCCAAATTATGGATATGCGTTTTTGGAACTATCTATATAATAATCACGCCATATTTTTGTAGGGGTTGGCAGAAATAATGAACCGCTATATTGTTCTTTCCTGACACGTACTTCTTGCTTCTTCCACATTTATACATTGTATCATGCACGTTTCGTCAGCTTGTCTCCATCTACTGTGGACGTAAGCTTCTCCACCCCCACGCTATCCCTCATGGTCTCTCGCCAGTGTTCTCCAGGCCTTTTCCGCCGTTCGCACAATTTCATCGTTCCAACTGGTAGGCTGTCTCCCGTCACTTCTCCGGCCTAACCTTGGCCTCCATTCAGTAACCCTCTGGCTGTATATGGTATCTAAGCGAGATATCCAACATGGATCTTTCCATTGTCCGTTGTGCAACTAGAAATTTTTATTATATATTGCTTCTTTAGTTAACGTTCATGCCTCGCATCCATAGGTCATAACAGGTAACACACATTGGTCCAGCACTTATGTTTTTAAATTTTGTGGCATGTCCGACTTGAAGATGTTGCCCAGCCTTCGGAAAGCAGACCAACCGAGCTGTGTTTGCACGCACGCACGCGCGTGCTGTATGCACGTACGGATATATTATATATTCCAAAAGCAAAAGGGAATACACCTGGCAAATAATAAGGACATTCTATATACGAAATAGAAGATTTTAAACCGAATTGACACTGTCAAAAGAAAATTATGAATTTGCAAGGTATAAAACAAAACAAAATATATTGAATAAAGTTTTATTAATGTGTTCCGCTTCTTCCTGTTGTTCCTCTCCTACCGGAGTTCGGATAATTTAATGGCTATTTTAACTTTTGGTACAGCAGCTCTATACAGGGATGTTGTGCTGCCACCGAACTATTCTAGACGTTTTTTTGGCCAAGATTTCATTCTTCTCCCGACACTTAGTTTTCTGTTACTTTGGATAATCAGTTGCAGTACTTTGTTTTTACCGTTTCTATAACGTGTCCGAAGTATAACACTTTCTTGCATATATTTTCTTTATCAAAATTTCTCAATTCATTCTTCCCATGTCTCCAAACCATTTAAATGACACTTTCACTCGTACTTTGATTTTTTAATGTTTGCTTTCAATAAATTTATTTTTTTATAAAAATGTAAAAATTATATTTATTTATGCTTGTGACAACCCTGAAAGAAAAATCAAATATACGAAATTTCGATAATGCAACTTGAAAATTTTAAACTTGATGTATCATTTTACAGGTAAACTTTAAACATAATGCATGCAGTGTTCCTAAGCTTAAAACATCACGGTACTTAAACGGTTAATCCGCCACTGACTGTTCCACGACTTGGACGTAGGTACTTACCTCTTTCGCTAAGTAATTGAGCGCTATGTATCAACACGGTTCAGCATTATGTAATCTTCACGTCCGGCTAAATCGCGGGAGAATTTCAGCAATTCCTTTTCTTCGCCGCATTTCTCAAAGCTCCTTAATAATACACGCTGCTTTCTCGCCTCTGTTCATTCTCTCTATGAAACAGGAAGACATGTTCCTTACTCCTACAAGTTATAACAAACTGCATGCCAGGAGGTTTCTTTATTGCTTTTTTGTAGAGCCTTTGCAGTGGCGTTTCTACTTTAACAGTTTCTGACATTATTACAATATTTCTTCTACATTCGCCGTCAGTTGGTGTTGTAGTTTAAATAGTTTTTAAATAGTGCTATAATATATTATATAAGACAATTAATTTTAAATTTTACACTTTAGGATGTGTGTTACTCCCTTCTTCATTAATTGTTCCCTAAATTTGAAATTTATATTATATATTGAAATTATATAGAGTGCTAGGAATGCCTCCCTAAAACGGGTTACCACAGTTCCTTCCTTCCTTCCTTCCTCAGCCTATTTCCGTCCACTCCTGGACAAAGGCTTCCTCCATTTGCTTCCATGTCATTCTGTCCTGTGCAGACTGCATCCAGGTTGGGATGTATGTAAAGAACTTAAGCCGATTTTCATGTCTTTTTTGGAGGGCGTTTTTTTGTAGGAAAATAAAATGAATCGTTTTGGAAATTTAGGATGTTTTTATTTACATATTAAAGATACATTTTTTTTTTAAATTTAATAGTTTATTATTATTATTATTATTAATCGAAGTTGGCACCTCGAAAAAAAGCGCGTGGGTGGCCCGGGTGATTTTGGCTCTTGATGTTATCTGAAATCAAAAATTCTTGAAAATTCTTAATCAAAATTTAAAATCAAAAGCCTACGCTGATGCTTCGTCAGGGTTACAAAAGACTCCAGCGGGAGCGAAACCAGTCGGATGTTAAAAAGAATAAATGTATAGATTCAAATTAACAAGGGTATTAATATTATATATTTAATAATGCTACACCGCAAATTGCTTCATACGAAAGCATTAATATAATAGCTAAAATCAAATTGCATACAGTATTTCGGTTCAAACGACTTGGTTGTACATAAAAAAATATTTAATAATAACCTGTGTAACATATTAAAGTACCTACGGCCCCTAACAGGATAAACAAAATCGTTAAAACAAGGCATAAGAGAAGTTAAATCCATTCTGAAATATTTGTACTCTTTATGATCTTATTATGAAATAAATAAAAATGCTGAGATGTAATAATGCAAAGACTTATATCAATGTCATATCTGTTGACGTATTCACCGGATGTAAATACCCACCACTGTGCTAGAGCTGATGTAGGAACAGGGAGTAACACGACGTTAAGAAAATATTCTCTCATCTCGCAACGTAAAAAGCTCTTTTGATTTCCCCCAACTCGCATATTTTTAAAAGCATTTCGTCTTTTATAAACCTAAGTGTACGCACAAATACCTACCGGGGAATTTGGTGCCATATTGAATTCTGCGACAAAAGAAAAATAATTTTATTCCTAATAACTCAGGGAGGGTATCCGGGGTAGAAATTTATTTGCAAATTTGCAAGCTTTGAGTTTGTGTTATCGATTTAGTCAATATCCACCCGGCTAATTAATTCCCCAAAGGAACACAAATACATTTCGTACACCTACTCAACTTCCAATTCAAACATAAATTTCAATACGTAAAATAATGAAACTTAATTAATTAGAAGTTCTCAAGGGTACAATCGTTATGTATGTTTGAGCGAGGAAAATCTTGAATGTTAGCTTATCTACTTAATATGTAATTAATTCTATGCTGAATCATATATGCAAAGCTTTCATATGCTCCCCGATTTTTATTTTATTGATGTAAAATTATAAAATGATTTGGTAATGCCATGACTCTGAAATACTTAATATATGAAAAAGTCATTACTATTTGATTTAATACTTGATTTTAGAAAGTATGTTTACAGAGGATGGGAGAGTGGAGAAGGATTTTGAAAGAAGGGTTGGGGCAGGCAACAGAGTACATGGTTCACTTAAAGTTATCATCGCAAACAAAAGCCTATCCAAAAAAGGCTAAGATGGCAGTGCAAAACGGTGTTCTTGTGCCGACCCTTGTGTATGGAAGTGAAGCATGGAATTAGCAAAATAAGGATGAATGTAGAATAAATGCAGTAGAAATGAAATCTTAAAGACGAATGTGTGGTAAATCTGTATATGATAGATTGTCAAATGCAAGTATAAGAAGTGAATGCGGTGCGAATGAAAGTGTTATGAACAAAATAATGAAAGGGTCGTTAAGATGGTTTAGACACATGGAAAGAATGAGTGAAGGCATAAAGGTAAAGAAGGTGTGAACGGAGCTAGAAAAAGAGGAAGACCGAGGAATGATCAAATCAATCAAATATTGAATGTCGGTCACGTGAGGAGTCTGAGAAATCGACGTGCGTGCATGACAAGATGTATGAATGTAGAGGAAGCGGGAGAAGTGTGTCAGGACAGAACAGTGTGGCGTTCCATTCTTTCTGTATACCCCTTTGGGGAGACGGCGTGATGGTTAGATAGTTATATTTGATTTTATATCCAAAAATCTAATTCACATTTTCATCTGTGAGTTTACATTTCTACAGCATTAATTCTACTTTCATACGTCTTTTTTCTAGTTTTCACGCTTTACTGCCACCGATGTGGGTCGGTTTAAGAATAAAAATCTGGTTACTTCAATGACCGAATTATTTAAATTTCGAATCCAACGTTCAAATAGTCTACCTTCTACCATTTTATGACTAAGGAATTCGCCAAATGCGGTTTTTGATAACATTACATTTTCTAAAAGTTGTAATTTATGCTAAATAGTCAGCGATCCAAATGTCTAACCCACTTTGTTCAATGTTATAAAGTTAGACGACTTCGAGGAACTGCGAAAAAAATAGATTGGTCTTACCTCATCACGTGGGAAGTTTCACAAAAGCCCGTTCAAGGATCATTAAATTTAATTACAATTGGTACAAATGTATAAATAAACAAATTAAAAAAAAGCTTAAAAACCAACCGTGCTTCGGACACACAATCTGTGGATATATGATAAATATTATATAAATATTACAAATATTTAAAAGAAATATTCACGAATGTGGCCAGTTTTGACAGATATTAAAATGATACAAAACTAACCTTCTTATTCTCTTCCTTGTTGTAGACCTATGTGGTCTGTTCTCTGAGTATTGCTCCTCCTGTGAGGTAGATTCCCAGCTGTCCTTCCATCTTTTAGGATGTCTTCCACGAAGACGAGTCCCATAAGGGTGATTATGCTATGGAATTTAGGGTAGTCTGGTGGTGTCCATTCTTTGAACATGACCGTACTAGTCCCTTTTACGCTATCTGCTCCATCTTATAATATCTTCAACCTCACATATCTCTCTTATTCTGTGTTCCTCGCGCGATCTCGCAGTGTCTTGCCTGCTATCAGAGTTTTGATCCTCCTGTGAGGTAGATTCCCAGCTGTCCTTCCATCTTTTAGGAGGTCTTCCACAAGGACGAGTCCCATGAGGCTGATTATGCAATGCAATATAGGGGAGTCTGGTGTTGTCCATTCTTTGAACATGACCGTACCAGTCCCTTTTCGCTGTCTGCTCCATCTTATGATATCCTCAACTTCACATATCTCTCTTGTTCTGGTGTTCCTCACGCGATCTCTCAGTGTCTTGCTAACCAACCACATTCGTGAATTAATTTTTTAAATATTTGTAATATAATATTTATATAACATTTATCATATATCACCGATAAAGGGCATATGTGTCCGAAACATTATTAGTTTTTTTAATATTTAAAAAAAAAATTGTGTATTTTATACGTGTATTGTGTATGTGTAAGTACATAAAAAATAAACATTAAACACCCGCAATACAAAGTTATGGCGAATATAGAAGAAACAATTTTTTTAACATTATTTTGAATACACGTTTTGTGTGGTACTTATTATTCTTCGTATCAGCCATCTGTCGGTTACTGCTAAACGTAGATCTCTCTCAAATCACTTATTATTACAATATCCTCAGTCCACAGGGCAGGAGGACGTCCAACTGTAAGGAATTATGTTTGCAGTCTCTACTCCAGAACCCATATTCCCCGTCGGCTATCGGTCCTCCCACAAATTTCATTGATTTGGCCATACTATATTAACTTCGGTCTTCTCCATTCCTTACTCCATTCACATTAATAACGTATATATAATATAATATGTGCGTATATATAAAATGTGGTGCGAATGAAAGTGTTATAAACAAAATAAGGAAAGGGTCATTAAGATGGTTCGGACACATGGAAAGAATGAGTGAAGACAGAATGGTAAAGAAGGTATATGTAAACGGCGTGAACGGAGCTAGAAATAGAGGAAGACCGAGGAAAACGTGGCACGATCAAATCAATCAAATATTGAATGTCGGTCACGTGAGGAGTCGGAAAAATCGACGTGCGTGCATACATGCATGCGTGCATGCAGGACAGAACAGTGTGGCGTTCCATTCTTTCTGCCTACCCCTCCGGGGAGACGGCGTTATGTTTAGTTAGTTTTTTTTTAATATAATATTATTTTTACCGTTCCCAGTGTCCAAACCATCCAAATGATTCTTTTTATAATGCTTTCTTCCGCAATGCTTAAACTTCATAATGGCCATTTGATATTCGTCTATGAGATCTCATTTCGATCGCAATATTTCTACTCTCATCCTTCTTTTACAGTTCAAGCTTCACTTCCATACATATCCTTTGGTACAAGAATACTACTGCGCACTGCTATCCTAGCTCTTGGTGTAATGTTTTTTTGCCATTCTTCTTCTTCTTTGAGTGCCTTGTCAGGTCCCCCCGACGTCGGCTATTAGCCTGGCGTAGGCCTCTCTGTCCTGTGCCAGACGAAAGATCTCCCCCACCCCCCGAACTCCAGTCCATTCCTTGACATTCTCGAGCCAGGACATCTGGGGTCTTCTCACACCGGGTCTACCCTCGATCTTCGCTTTTATGATGAGATGCAGCTGATCGTATTTCTCTTTGCGGATAATGTGTCCCAAATATACCACGTATGTGAAATGAATAGATTATATTATATTAAATGGCAAACAATGGTCTTTAATTGATGTCACATGTAATGAATACAATAAACGATCACTATTCAAGATGTTCCTTAAATATGTAAATTAATGACCTCATGCAATCTATTACACGTAGTTCAGACGAACTCTATATAAACGTGTAAATAACACGTATAATATGCTATAAACATAATATCAAATAGACGCAATAAACCGAGCATCGCATCGTCTCAAATTGTGTACAGTAACGCGTTCATATTCTGTTAGTAGTTTAAAATAAAAATATTCATAAAAAAGTGTTTTGAAGTATTCTTTATTGGGTGTATAATATATATTAGTTTGTTTTTTATATTCTTAAACAATCACGTAAAACTCAATATTTCTCTATTTTTTTTGTATACAACAGATTGTTTAAACCCAATTACTTTATACAATTTGATTTTAGCTATTATATTAATTCTCAAACGTAGGTATCATTTTATTGTCTCATGAATTCTACACCAGACCAAAGACAATTTGAAAGTCGTACTGCCATTCCTGGGAATCGAACCCAGGACCTCCTGTATGCCAGTCAGAGCTTTTACCACTATGCCACGAAGGCCGTCAATTTAATATTTTATATTGATAAAAACGTCTGTTTTATCGTCAGCAAGCTGCCGAAATCGGTCGAAGACACAAACATTAGTGGATTTTAACTAAATATGCAACTTAAAAAGATTTTTAACAATTATTTTCATTGTTTTTTATGGGAATGACACGTTTTTCCTAGCTGAGATACTTTATAATGTCATATCAAAGCGAAAAGAGATTCCATGTTATAATGTCTCTACAGCTGTTTTGGCGACCGATATTGGCATTATCAGGTGTTACAAACGGTTGGCGAAATAGCTGTCGCGACTTAATAAAGAAATGTGGTACGAGTATTATTATAACAGTATTGTAAATTTCACAGTAAATAATGATGAAGTATCGAAAGAAAATGAATGTTTTTATTATCAGAAAAAAAAACGGTTTTGATTGATATTTTCTAACAACACATAATTGTTGAGAATAATAACATAATAGGTATGTAATTTGATTGAAAAAAAAATGAAATAAAAAATATTATGTAGGTTTGATATAACAAATCGTGCAATAGCAGAATGAAATGTGTACAATTATCATTTAATTAAATTCGTATTAAAGTAATCATCGCGTGATTATTGAATCTGTTTAGACCTAAAAAATGCCGACAATAATTCAGAACAATAATAAAATGTACTATTATACAATACAAAATAAAAACGTTGCGAAATACTGCCGGCCTTGTTAGTATTATAATAATATGTATATGAAATATGTTTGTGATTTTAATGATACAAACGCGATTGTTTTCTCGGTTTTTCTCGGATAAATGTGTCATAAATCTTTGTATGGTACTTACTTCTGCTTCGTATGGCTATATAGCCAATACTGGGAAGACTGTTCTTTACGGATACGGGTTTTAATATGACTTCTTCTTGGACACTTGGAGTGACATGCTAGGTCCCCCCGACGTTGACTATCGCTCTGACGTAGGCTTCTCTGTCATGTGTCAGACGGTACAATACTTCTTCTCTTCTTCTTCTTCTTCTCCTTATAGACCTTTGGTCTGTTCCTGAAATCGGCTGGCGTCTCTTGGGAGATTGGCTCCCAACTATCTCTCCATCTCTTCGGTGGTTTTCCGGGGGACGGCAGCCGGCAGGAATCTGATGTGTGGGATTCTGGTGGGATCGGAAATTGAGGGAGTCCATGGAATTCATGACATAACCAAATTAATCAATAACTGAAAGGGGGACATGTTCGAAGTAGGAACAATAGACGTGCGTGCATATCACGTTGTGTGAATGTAGAAGAGGCACGAGAATTATGCGATGATAGAACAATGTGGCGATCCATCAAATGTATCTGCCTACCCCTCCGGGGACATGGCGTGATGGTTAGTTTGTTAGTTAGCTGTACATAATACGAGTACATTAAAATCGTACAAAAAATACAGATTTTTCTAATTTTATAATATTTTTTTTATTGAATTTATTACATTACCTATCTTTAAAAAAATCTTCAAATTGAAAGATTCCGTAAATGTAGGTAGTGTTAAGAATAATAATATTAATAATAATAATAATAATAAAGCTTATAAAGCTAATTTGTATAGAGCCGTTATCGTGAAGAGCTCATCTCAAGGGCCCTTTGCCAATGATTTTAGTCATGAGAGCTGCATGTGACACCAGCAATCAGATAACCGATTTCATTTTATGCGATATTTTGAAAAAGTGGGTTTTTTAGGTGAGATTTAAGAATGATTATAATTATAAATTAAATAACATTTAAAGGTTCATTTGTTTTTTTACCTCCATAAAACTGGTAACGCAATTTATGATATAAACAACCATCAATAAATAAATTAAATAATAAATATTGTTTTGTACGTGTAATAATAGAACAAATTGTAAGATTATTTGAGCCCCATTGTCTCACTTATTGCCTTGCAAGTCTAAACAAATGACCCCTTCATCCCTCGCGGCCGACTATAAGGGTTAACAATATTTTCGTGCAACCTTCCCCTTTTGTCGGCCCTCGGGGGGAGTGGGGAACGGTGGAGAGAGACAGCATCACTCGCGTTTAGGGCTCCATTAACTCCAATATTTGAGTACATACCACACCATACCTCAGTGTTCCACGGACCTTTGACGGCGTTGGTTGCGTACTGCCTGTCGCTTCGGATCTCCTCGATTTGTCGATGTATTTTACGCGGAGAAAGTGTATAAAATTAATTTTATGAATAGAATTGACACAAAACAATAGAAGTTTATCTATGATTTTGAAAGTTTAATAAAAGTGCTCGGCTTAGTGCTCTAATAATATATAATATAAACAATATTAAATTTATTTTTATGAAGCGGTTTGATACTTTGTTATATTATATTTCATTTATATTATATTTAAACAAAAACAAAATAAGGTTTCATTACAGATTTACACTTATTTTTGCATTAATCGCAGATTATTTACAATTGTTTTTAAAACGTATAAAGCAAGTGAACCTATTTTAATATTGTGCTTGTAATAAATACAAATAAGCCAATTTATATTAATTTATAAAAAAAACATCTGTCTAAATAAAGACAAAAGTGGAAGTAGTTAAAAAACATCGTTTAATTTAATTATTATTTAAAATGAACTTCCATCAAGAGATTTCAGAAAAATCATTTGATTATCTCAAAAAAAACATCTTTTGCTATTTGAAATTTTATGGTTTCATGTTGTTGTTGTTTAAATTTCTTGGACCAAAAGATGGCAGCTAGCTGCCGAAATCGGTCGAAGACACAATATTAAATATATTTTTACAAATATTTTTTCCACATTTAAATTTATGAAAGTATTTTTTCTACAATTAACACAGTAAGTTTAAACATAAAATGTGACACATTTTAATGGTAGAGGGAAAATTTAATTAAGATAGAATTTCTTTCGATTTTTTTACATTTTCAACTACAAAATATACGATTTTCCCAAAGGTAGCACATGAGTATTAAATTTTTTTTTTTTAAATTCATTTGTAGATAAAAATCAAACATTATGGCTATTACAAAAGTGATGTTTTAAAAAATGTTAGGCATTATAGTATAGCTTGATTAAATCGTGTAAAATAAAAACTAAAACCCACAAACCACCACTTCGTATCCTCGAAGGGGCAGGTCGAAAGGATGGACTACCACACACTTTTCTTTCGAGACATACTTCTGTCAATTCCTCAACATTCTTATATCGTTTCATGCACGCATGTCGATATCTCTAACTCCTCACGTGGCGGATTTTTAATTTTTATTATCCGTCTAGAAAATGAAAAAATATTTTTTCAACTGAGTAATTTTTTTGTATTCGTGTATGAATCCAAAATATTTTTTAAACATTATTTTAAAAATATCGTAAAAATACATTGTTTATTTTTTTAAATCTTTTAATTTAGGTGAGATGTAATTTGAATTTCGTATTTCGAACCCACTATGACCGTTGTGTAAGGTGATTTTTGTGTTCTGCAGAGCGGAAATTTGTTTATACTCGGAAACGCTACGACTTTAGAATGGACAAAAAAGGTTATAAAAAAGTGTAATAAAAACTAAAATAATACTTTTAGATTGAACCGTAAAAAGTATAATTTCCTCTCTTTATGTGTCTCGTGAAAAAAATATCTTCAAAGCAGTGAGTGACAAAAGATCTGCGCTGATATATCTTTTAAGTGATTGTGGGTATTTATGTGCGGATTTAACAGCCCTTAATTTATCGGAATGCCTTGGTTCCGGCCCTGGGGGCGTCCGGCCCCGGCTGCGCCCCAGGTTTCAGCACCCCTGCACCTCCTATTACAGGTAAGATAATATACAAAATAATTTTGTCGTTTTTATTCCGTTTATATGAACGGTTTTCAGAATTTTGTGGTAGGTTTTATGTAAGGATGCTTAACCCTCATTGTGCAGTTAGCTTCATTTGCAGTCAAATGAAAATGGTTTCAATTGTTGCAGCTGACTACATTTGTAGCTCAGAAGGATTGTCCCAGCCCATGATATAGTTACCCACAATTTAGTAGTAAGGAATTTAAGTAAAAATGTTTATAAGATACATTAATATATGTGCTGCAAAAGTAGCCTGCCGAAATTCGAAATTAAAAAATTTGACCTGCAAATGTAAATGGGGTTTAGAAAAAAATTGTTATCATTGACTATTTTATTATTACACTACGAACAAAACCTTTAATAAACAACACATTCGACAACGTTTATAAAAAAATACGGACGCTACCAGCAGCATTCCAACCAAATATTTGATTTTATAGTAAGTCGTTTAATACCTGTGCTATATAAGTGTGATAGAATCAAAATTCCTTTTCACTGTTTATTTATTAGTTAGTATCACGGATATTTCGAGAATTGTTGCGGTTTGAATCTAGCTGGTAGCGTCAGTGACTGTTCATCTTCTGTCATCTTCTGGTGGCCCTTGATCTAAATTAGAAGATGGGAGTGAGCCGAAACCGGTCAGTGGACACAAAAACATCAGTGGATTTTAACTATATATACATTTTAAAAAGATTTTTTACATTTTTTAAATTTTAATTATTTACATTGAACCATGAAATTTCTAATATCTATTATACATTATTATTTTTTTAAATATATAAATAAATAGCTGACCAGGCGAACTTCTTACCGCCTCAGAATCAATAAATGTTGTGTTAACTTATTAGTTGAATAAAATTCAGTTATTCAGCAAGGGATTGCATAGGACTGATGCACTTCTTTCTGTTAAATTATTATATTTGCTGGATGGGGTGCACTTGGGTCGATTTTTTCCGATGTTTTAATAGTTATTTTATTATTCGGGACGGAGACAAATCCAACAAATTAAAGATCTTCAAAATCGGTCCAGCCAATCTTGAGTTATAAACGGTGGTACTTAATTTTATTGAATATCCAAATTTAATAACCAAAAAAAAGCTTATAACGCAGTACCAGCTTGTTTCGTACACAATCATTTAAACAATACATGGTAAAAAAAAATGTAAAGGAGTATGCTCACTTGGAAGAAATGATTATACCTGCCACTGTTCGTTCGTACACGAATTCCACCACAGCCATAATTTACTAAATAAGAGAGGATTAAATTGTATCATAAAAAAATGTTCCAGTATGTTTAATGAATAAGTAGAGGATTATGATTTATTACCTCGCCAAGATAAATAAACCCTACTCTACGAGATCCTCTTCATTACTCGGGATCCTGCCAACTATGCTATACAACAACAGCTCTGTACACGCGAACGAAGTGAATTTATAACAAGTAGTTAGGAATAACATAGTTAGCGAATTCTGTTACATTGTTAGTCAAGCGGTCCCTTAATGTATGCGCATAATTTAGCTTCTCGTAGAAAAGCGTGTTCGTGAACTTGTCACCTTGTAGTCATAAATAATATTATCTTTTACTGATTATATAAATACATACAATCTTTTGAACTTGTTTATATTTATATAACACAAGTAAATCGCCGCATGATTAAATTTATTTTTACTAAGCCCTGGTGTCTAGTATGTATGAGGTATGCAAGCGATACTATTTGATGATGAATGTGAATAAGTCCAAGGTAAATGATTTTCGAAAAATAAGGAAGCATGACAGTCTGCAACATTAGTGTAAACGGTGAAAATCTGGAACAAGTGGATGAATTTGTTTATTTAGGAAGTATGTTTACAAAGAATGGGAGGGTGGAGAAGGAAAGAAGGGTTGGGGCAGGCAACAGAATAAATGGTGCACTTAAAGTTGTCATCGCAGACAAAAGCCTACCCAAAAAAGCCAAGATGGCAGTGCACAATATTGTTCTTGTGCCGACCCTTATGTATGGAAGTGAAGCATGGAACTGGCAAAAGAAGAATGAAAGTAGAATAAATGCAGTAGAAATGAGATCTCTAAGACGAATGTGTAACAAATCTGTATATGATAGAGTGACAAATGCAAGTATAAGAAGTGAATGTGGTGCGAATGAAAGTGTTATGAACAAAATAAGGAAAGGGTCATTAAGATGGTTTGAACACATGGAAAGAATGAGTGAAGACAGAATGGTAAAGAAGATATATGTAAACCGAAAAAGGTCGAGGAAAACGTGGCACGACCAAATCAATCAAATACTGAATGTCGGTCACGTGAGGAGTCGGAGAAATCGACGTGCGTGCATGACAAGATGTATGAATGTAGAGGAACGAGAGAAGTATGTCAGGACAGAACAGTGTGGCGTTCCATTCTTTCTGCCTACCCCTCCGGGGAGACGGCGTGATGGTTAGTTAGTTAGTTAGTTAGTTACTAAGAATAAGGAATTGAGCCCATTTTTCTTACAGTATCTTTTTCAACGAGAAACTGTATTATATTTTATTTATTTTTTGTTAACAACAGGTCGTTTGAACCGAATTTCTGTATACAATTAGTTTTCAGCTATTACATTGATTCTCGTTACATGCGATAGGTAGTTAATCTATCGCAATTCTACACCAGACCAAAGACAGTGTGACAATCATACTGCCATCACTGGAATCGAACCCAGGACCTTCGGTATGGCAGTCACTCTGCCACGAATATCAATTTTTATAATAATTAACTAGTTTTATATTGACGATCTTCGTGGCAAAGCGGCGAGAGCTATGACTGCCACACCGTAGGTTTCGGGTTCGATTCCCGGTGATGGCTGTGTGATTGTCACACTGTTGTTGATCTGGTGTAGAATTCTCGTGTACCTTCAATAAAATGGGGATAGATTAGCTACCTATCGCATGTCATTAGAATCAATATATAAAAAAATAATTCGCCCTTGAGATGATTAATTCATAAAAATGGCGCTCTATAAATCATCCAATTTTTATTATATTATTATATAATACGAATGATAACGTCAGTTTTCTTGAAGTTTTATTATAATTTATGGTAATGACATATTTTGCCCTTCTAAGGTATTGTCAAATGCCTTAGAAGGGCGAAACATGTCATTCCCATAAAGTATAATAAAACTTCTGAAAACTGACGTTTTCATTCGTATTATTTATTTAATATGGAGTTTTACATCATTGTTCAAGAAACAATAAAAAAATAAAAAAAAATGTGTATAATTAAATTGGGTTGAAATAACCTGCTGCATACAAATGTGAAAAGCAAGGGAAACTACCACATTAAAGGCCTAGCCATCCCAAGAACTAGCAAAACATATTACACTTTACTGCAAATCAATCCCATAGATTCAAACTAAAAAAAAAGAAAAAAAAAAGTCTGGAGGGTTAACATAAAAAATATATAACTATTTGAATTGCCTTCATGTCACATACATGAAAAAAATATGGACTTGAAAATCCAAAAACAAAATACGTTTGTATCTAATTTCATTTTCCTTTGAAAATGAATTATGCCCATAGATTAGTTTGAGAAAATAAACCTTGAATAAGAGTTTTTACAAAATGATGAATGAATCGTAAATAACGACAATGACATTCCAAAGATTCAAATAGTAATGTTTCTAGTTTGTCATTATACTGTAGGCATTGAGGATAAACCGCCGTTAGTGTCTTTTTACGTTCTCCATTGTCACAATTTTCACGCTCGTCGGCTGCTCAGACTTTTGACATGGTCGGCCTCGGATAATTGATTAATTTGGTCGTGCCGTGTCTTTACCGGCCTTCCTCGATTTCTGTTATCCATTCAGACAGTTCATGCGTTCATAAGTCTTCCACTTTGGGCATTCTACCTTCGTTAATTCGATCCTCGTGCCCGAATTGCCTAAAAGCTTATTCGTAATCTTGTTCGTTATACATACTATATATTCAATATTCTCACGGAGCATACCGATTTTAAATATGCAGAAATCCTAACTAATTAATTAACCAACTATCACGCCGTTTCTCCGGAGGGGTAGGCAGCGAGGATGGCAGGCGGAAGATGTATGTTTCGCCTTACTAGAGCATTTCAAAATATCATAAATGATTTCTATCGATAATAACTAACCATCACGCCGTCTCCCCGAAGCGACTCCATTATTTCAGACTAATAATGGACCGCCACACTGTTCTTTCCTGACATACTTATCTCGCTTCCTCAACATTCATTCATCGTGTCATGCATTGGCGTCGATTTCTCCGCCTCATCACGTGGACGACATTCAATAATTGTTTTAATCGATCGATTCGGTCTTCCTCTATTTCTAGTTATAAATTGTAATATTATAAAACGTTGATCGAGTGTAATGTGATTGTGACTGATCGTCAGTGATTTTTCAAAACTTGTACATCAGAAATATCTTTAAAAAATCAACACTCAGTATTCGATTTGTTTAGCTATCTGGTCTTCCTTGTATATATTTAGATATATTTTATGTTATATATAAAATATCAGATAATCTATTGTTTTGCTGGAAACGCTTTAATATTTCAACATTATTAACTGTTTAAAAAAACACTAATAGAATATCACAATTGATTATATTTCTTTCGAAATTGTCGTTATTCTAGTAATATTATTTGCTTCCCAGTTTATTTCTCCCAATTTTTTTTGACTCATCGATATTGAATTTCTGTTGTTACCTAATTACTGTTTTTTCCCATCTTTACTATAATTGCTTGCACTTTTGTGTGTAGTTTCTTCCCCAAAAGAATTTTTGTTGGATTTTTAGTTGATTGTTACACCTGATGATGCTAACCTCGGTTAGCGAAACAGCTGTCGCGACAATTTCGAAGTAAATATAATCAATTGTGATATTCTATAACAGCGCTTTTATTTAAACAAATTTAAGAAGATTATATCTATCCTTAGAAATAGTTTCTTCTCATCGACTCTATCCTGGCACACATCTGTAGCTTCCTCCATATTCATATAGCGAGTCACACACGCACGTCGATTCTTTCGACTTCTAACATGACCAACCTTTAAAGTTTGATTAATTTTGTCATGTCATGTTTTCCTCGGTCTGCCTCGACTCCGTACTTCATTTACATCATTAACGTATACTTTCTTCACCATTCGTTCTCTATCCATGCGCTCCATATGTTCGAACCAAGGCAGCGATCCTTTCATAATTTTGTTCATAATACCTTCTTCTGCTCTACATTCCTTTCTTATATCAGTATTTGAGATTCTGTCGTATATCGTTCTACTACACATACGTCTTAGGGACCTCATCTCTACCGCATTTATTCTGCTCTCATCCTTCTTCTGCCAGTTCCATGCTTCGTTTCCATACATTAGGGTTGGCACCAGAACTCTATTGTGAACGGCCGTTTTCGCTTTCATTGATAAAACTATTTTTAAAGCTCTATTCACTTTTACCCGCACCAACCCTTCTTTCGACGTCACTATCCGTTCGGCCATCCGCTGTGAATATGCTCCCTAAATACACAAATTCGCTCACCTGCTCCAAATTCTCTTCGTTCACACTTATGTTACAAACTGTCATTTGCTCTTCCCTTTCAAAAACCATCACCTTTGTCTTTCCGATATTCATCATTAAATCATTTAACTTGCATACCTCGTACATTCAGTCATGCAATGCAATAAAAATCAGTTCCAATTTTAACGTCATGCTTTTGCATTTTAAAATTTGTGAAAAAAGTTATATATTTGTGTTTATCTTGTTTTAACCTCTGATATATAACTATGAATAGTATCTCTTTTCTGAACTCTGTCACAAACTCCCGTCAAACAAGAACAAATCATTGACATTTTGCGATAAGTAAACAAATATGAATTGGATTTCCAAGAATAATTTGTACAGAAAACTTTACAGAACATTGCGTTGATGTCAATTTAAATACCAGTATTGTATCATTCGTAAGAAATTCACACCGAAATGTTAAGTAATTATTGTACCAACATTGATCTCAGTAGCCCAATTTTTACCGGTATCGGGTAATTTCAGTAATTGCTCGACTTGCACAATTATAATTATATAAAATAAAACCGACAGTTCAATGACATCTTTTAATTTACAATTTTTGTAAACGTTTGCAAAAAGAAAAAAACATATTTAAGAGACTTTACGAGACACATGATTTCTTAGGGAAACAATTTTTAGAAAATTCATTGCATCATAATCTTAACAAATCTATACGTTCCCTACAGTTAAAAAATAACATTGAACAATATCCTTATTTGTGCTCCAAATTTCCGCACAATAGTAATTAAAACCTTTCAAATATAATATTCGTGGCAGAGTGATAAGAGTTCTGATTGGCATATCGAAGGTTCCAAGTTCGATTCCCGGCGATGGCAGTGTGATTGTCACACTGTCTTTGGTCTGGTGTAGAATTTACGTGACAATAAAATGGCGATAGATTAGCTACCTATCACATGTCACGAGAATCAATATATCAGCTTAAAAACAAATTGTATACAGTAATTGGGTTCAAGCGACCTGTTGTATACGTAAAAAAGTCATTTCAAATAAACTCATCAAAAAAAAAAAAAAAACTACGAGAGAACAACAATATTTTTTTAACTACGAGAAATATAAAACATACAAATTGGGAATCATTTCAAAAGTATGAGAACCACTGGCGTAGTTGAAACTATCAGTAATATTATGTACATAACATTATTTCGAAATGATCATTGCAAGTAGGACTGTTTTCGTTATTTTTACTTCCAATGTATAACGATAACGAAATGACTTGCATTGCCTGATTTTTATTATTCGACCGCTATTGTTTGCGAACTGGAAGACCTTGGATTCAATTCCGATAAGGAATGCTGCAATACCTTATTTTTATGCATATAACTCTCGCGAGAACTCTACTTGATTTAAAATTGAAATCATCCGTAAGTGAAATATATATTCATTTTGGTTTCGGTTGTATATTCAACTTTCCAACAATGTTTCCGTTGGTTGTAAGAGGAAAAGCCACAATAGCAGAATCTCCGTATGCCAGATTCTTCTTCTTTGTGTCCTGTCACACCTCCGTGGTGCATTGGGCCTCGAGGAACCTTCTCCACACGACTCTATCGCATGCCTGATGCCTAACATCATCCCAAGTGAGGCCTGCTGCCTTAACCTTGTCCTGCAGGGCTCTTCTCCAGGTGGCTCTAGGTCTGCCTCGCTTGGGCCTGAGCTATGCAGGCTAGGTTCCGTCTCAGAGTGTGACCGATCCACTGCCATTTGATTTGATTCAGGACTTCTGTGTACGTCACTCTGTCTGTCCATGGGATCCTGAACATTCTTCGGTGAAGCCACATTTCAAATGCCTCTAACCGGTTCATTGTATTTACTTTTAATGTCCATGTCTCACACCCATATAACATAACAGACCACACATAACACCTTAACATCCACTGTCTTAGTTTTAAGTTGACATCACAATAATCTTATGTGAAAAGAAAAAGAAGATTTTGTAATTTTCACTTATTTTGACATAATCACATAAATAAATTAATGATCTGTTCTGACAAACTGATGGTTTACTATTTATAAAAAAAAGCATTAATTTTTTCCCCTCTAAATCGCTTAATATATAGTATATTTTTTGTAGTAGCGAGTAAAAATGCATTGTAATTTCGTATTTTATGATTTGGCATTGAATTCTTTATATTTCGTTGAGTTAAAAAAAACTCGCTACCGGACAGGTTAGTGAATAATGAAAATGGCCTACGTATTTGGACAAGAGCGAGGAAAATATAATAATATTTGAAGCTGGAACTATCATCGCGTGGGCTTAACACGCTTAATGACCGTGGAGGAAACTAGGAAATATGTTCACTAATAACCGAGTGTGGCGGACCACACACAATAATCATTTTAATTTATAGATTGCATAATAGAATACAAAAATGAAACAGGGAACTAACTAACTAACCATCACGCCGTCCCTCCAAAGGGGTAGGCAAAAATAATGTACCGCCACACTGTTACGTCCTGACATATATCTCTCGCTTCCTCTACATTCATATATCGTGTCATGCGCGCACGTCGATTTCTTAGAATCCTTACGTGACCGACTTTTATATTTGATTGATTTGCCTTCCTCTATTTCTAGCTCCGTTCACGTCGATTACATATACCTTCTTCACCCATTCTTTCCATGTCTCAACTCGTTGTAAAATTTCCTAATTTGAGGCTTCCAAAGATCGTGATGCACGAGATTCCAGAAGTCTATCGACCATCAGGACGGCCACCAAAAAGATGGAGAGAAATTTGGACATCTTCATGACAAGACCAAAATTGATATTCTTTCTGAACAGATCGCTCGATCTACAGAAAGAAGAAAAAAATTAATCCTGTCATATTACATTGCAAGAGGATAAAGCAGTGTTATTATGTACTCGTATATTTAATAAAATAGTTGGTATATTTTAAGATTTAGTTTTGATAAGTTTTTCTCGAGTTTCTTATTTTTTTTTCTCCATGCATAAAATAAACAAACGGAATTGGACTACTAAACACTTTGTTTGGCGGAGTACGTAGTGGGCTATTGGGGAGGATTTTTTTTATCCGCATTGATTGCGGGAGGGGTAAAGAACTGAATGATGGCGGATAACTTGGTCGTGAAGGTTCATTATTGATAAGGAAGATGGTAATAATTTAGGTCGTGGTCTGGAAATGAAAGAGATGAAGTTGGAGTAGTGCAAGGAGTAACAGAGCTGGAGTCGCAGTATTCTGATGTACCAAAGGAGTGTGGTAACGGTGGTCTGTCATCGGGCAAGGACGCTAACATTACTCATTAAATAATATGGACCTGTCTTTCCTCAATGCCAACCTTCTTCAGAGAGCAAGGGAGAAATATATGGTTTCGAGCTCTCTAATTTTACCGAATTAGTTCATGTGAAGTAAAAGCTCAAAGTTTGGTAGGGTCACGGTGGTGCATATTCCGCTGGTAAATATGTGCCTATAAAATGCCGTGTAACGCCACAGTTGCATTCCATCAGCAACACTACCAATAGTCCTACTCCCTAGCGTCCACGAGTGGTCTCTAAGGCCCCGCGAGCCCCGGGCAATGTGGCCACTGGCATTAACAACAGCCATAGCAGATAGGGAGAGGATGAATGGCGAGTGTCCGGCGCCACAAAACCGGACCCCCCCCCCAGCTAAGGGAAGGTGACCCCTACAGAAAAACCCATCAGAGAAGGCAACGGGAAACCACTCTGATTATCATTCCCAGGAAATCACTATGGCGAGAAAACCCAAAGCAACGGCCCCTAGTCCCGGGCAGCCCTTCAGTGGGCAGGGGGTGCGAAGAATCTCCCGGCTCAAAATAGTGAAGTCCAACTTAAGTGAAAAAGGTCTCATATTTGGGTCACGTGCTGCGTGGAGAAAAGTACCGCCTCCTCCGACTTATATTGGAGGGCAAGATGGAGGGAAGACGGGGAGTTGGCAGAAAACAGATGTCCTGGCTGCGCAACATTAGAGAGTGGACCGGAATGAGGACGGTGGATGACCTGTTTCGGGCAGCGCAGGACAGGGAGGTTTTCGCCGGAGTGATCGCCAACGTCGGGGGGACCTGACACGGCACAGGAAGAAGAAGAAGAAGAAGTAACAATGGCGTATATTGGTATTTGACAATGTGAATGATTGCATGTGCGATTAATGAAGTTTTAAATTTGTTTAGATTAAAATAGATTTGGAATAGTAAAAAAATATATACGAGTACTTACATTGAAAAATACATAACCCAATGTTTTAACCAGTTTTTGTATACTCGTACGTGCATACAATGCATCTTATAACCTGCTGAGTTAAGCCAAGATTCATCTAGGAGCTTAGCACATTCCCAGTTATCCGCGGAGCACCTTCAGTCACGTTCCCATTGTGTCCTGTCACACGACTTAAGGACTAAGAACAACAAGGACCTTTTCCTCTCTTGAGATGTACCTATACGAGTATACACATTTCGTAGAAGTTTCTTCCTTCGCACATATTGATGAACTCGAGGGTGGTCGATTATTCTTTCTTCAAGTTTTAAACCAAGCAAATTATGGAATTAACGATTTTTTAAAATTATATTTATAATCAATAGATAATAACACAATTTTATAGACATTGTTGTATCGGGTACGCGTTAAAAATATATTGCAGACTACAGTGTAACATACTATGTTATGTTATATTAAAAATAAATCCATTTACGTTGAGATCACAAAAAAAACGTATTGAGAAAGACATCGAAATGAGGGTTGATGCTGTAAAAAGGGCAACGGTTTAGTACTTCCAATAGAAATATATGGCAACTAATAAAAGTGTACAAAGGTAGCTTGGCGCTGGCAAAAAGCGGGTGCAAGAATGATAAACGGCGTGTTAAAAATAACTCACTTACAATAACATGAATGTAGAAAAATAGTTGACAAGCTATTATTTATTTATTTGAAAATAAGGTTTTTATTAAACTCAAAATGTGTTTAATAAACTAGCAGTAATAGATAGGATTGTGGAGTGTAGTGTATAATAAAAATATGCTTGAAATTTCATTTAATTAATTAATTTAAATATATCCTAAGCATTACCGAATTATTTTCCAATACCGTAAGGATTCAAGTTGGAGATACACAATAATAAGTTAAACATAATAAAATAATAAAAAGATCGAGAAACATAACATACATGACAAATTAATAAAAGGAATAAGTATACAATTATAATAAGGACAGTGCTTCCATCAGGTGAGCCAAATTCAAATATTAGAAAATAGAACTCCATTGTGAACGGCTATTTTCGCTTTCATTGATAAATTCTTGTTTCCAATAACTATTTTAAAAGCTCCATTCGCTTTGTTACCTGCATCAACCCTTCTTTCGACGTCACTATCCGTTCGCCCATCCGCTGTGAACATGCTACCTATATACACAAATTCACTCGTTAAAAAAAACAAAAGTATACAAGCTTATTATTATTTTCTTTATGTCGATTTGGTTTGCGTTATATACTAACTAACTAACTTACCATCACGCCGTCTCCCCGGAGGGGTAGGCAGAAAGAATGGAACGCCACACTGTTCTGTCTTGACATACGTCTCTCGCTTCCTCTACATTCATACATCTTGTCATGCACGCACGTCGATTTTTCCGACTCCTCACGTGACCGACATTCAATATTTGATTGATTTGATAGTGCCACGTTTTCCTCGGCCTTTTTAGTTTCTAGCTCCGTTCACGCCGTTTACATATACCTTCTTTACCATTCTGTCTTCACTCATTCTTTCCATGTGTCCAAACCATCTTAATGACCCTTTCCTTATTTTGTTCATAACACTTTCATTCGCACCGCATTCACTTCTTATACTTGCATTTGTCACTCTATCATATACAGATTTGCTACACATTCGTCTTAGATATCTCATTTCTACTGCATTTATTCTACTTTCATCCTTCTTTTGCCAGTTCCATGCTTCACTTCCATACATAAGGGTCGGCACAAGAACACCATTGCGTTATATTGGTGTAAATATTTATGACTTTACGAGGAATATGTATAAAAGATGTCGCCACGTCGGTATTTCTTTAAAAAGTTATCTTGTTTTCGAATCGTAAAATATTCTGCTCCTTGGTCCACAATACATAATGTGTGTATTGTGAAATAAGAGCGCCACAGATCGGTCCATGTCGAACCATCCGTCAGTGGCATCATTGGCCCACTAATTCATTTACAATGTCCCTGTCGTTTCGAAATGCTTTGTTACATAAAAAAACAGTAAATAAAAAACTGTCGTTTGCATTCTGATCTAAATAGAAAAAAAATGGTTTCATAAAGAATACGATGATTATCTCCATTGAAATGTCATTCTGGCATTTTGTGGCATCTCCCCTGCTGTTAAGGGAGAAGAAATATTCACATTTAATTGAACAAATACAATATTTACATTATTCAATGTCATTTTTCAACGTTTCTATTAGCATAATATGTCATATCATGTGTATTAGACATGTAATATATATCTTTTAATAATTTTAAAATATTTTTACTTGTTTTTTACACCCCTTTCGCTCCCCCTAGAGCTTCGTCGAGGTCTCAAAACAAACTGGTTTTTAAATGATAAATAAATAAAACTAGCTAGCTGGCATCGATATTCTGGTGTCTGCAGACAACATATGCCAGCTAGCCTTGCGAAACCGGTCGCCGTTGAAAAAAATAAAGACAATAAGTGGAAGTTTAATAGTCAATAATGAAACATCGTTTTACTCAATTATTATTTAACCAATTTTAGTATTTATTATTTTAGTATTTATTATCATAAAAACTGTTTTTTTAATTAACTAACTAACCATCACGCCGTCTCCCCGGAGGGGTAGGCAGAAAGAATGGACCGCCAGACTGTTCTCTACATTCATACATCTTTTTAAGCACGCATGTCGATTTCTCCTACTCCTCACGTGACCGACATTGAATATTTGATTGATTTGATCGTGCCACCTTTTCCTCGGCCTTTCTCTATTTCTAGCTCCGTTCACGTCGTTTATATATACCTTCTTCACCATTCTCTCTTCACTCATTCTTTCCATGTGTCCAAACCACCTTAACGACCCTTTCATTATTTTGTTCATAACACTTTCATTCGTACCGCATTCACTTTTTATACTTGCATATGACATACTATCATGTACAGATTTATCACACATTCGTCTTAGAGATCTCATTTCTACTGCATTTATTCTACTTTCATCCTTCTTTTGCCAGTTCTATGCTTCTCTTCCATACATAAGGGTCGGCACAAGAATACCATTATTTTTAAATATATTTGGTAACCCTGTCGAAGTTTGGTTTGACAACAATAAAGTGCTTTTAAAACAAATGAAAGGTTTTTAATAATGCCACGCCACAAATTAAGTGCTCCACACGAAAGCATATTTTAGTTTGTTTTTAAATTACTTCTTGAATTCTTCTTCTTCTTTCTTCATTAACAGCCGTTGTCGTCCACTGCTGGACATAGGCTTCCCCCATACTTCTCCATGTATGACATGTCATACGGGGGGTGGTTGGCATTACAACGCCACGCTTGCCAGACGGATTGGCGAGGTGTCCTTCCACGTTAGCCTATGCATCAATATTATCCACCGAGGTTATTCACAATCGATCTCTAACATTTCGCATAGTTTCCAGGGGAGACCAAAGTCGAGAAGGTGTGGATAGGTACTTGGGATCAGATCAATCCTCCAGAGTAGCTTCTTGAATTAAGCATTATCAAATTAAATGGTATTTGATTAAGTCTTAGGAAGACGAAACATTTCATTCACATCAAATATACTCGTAATAAAACTTCTAGAATTTGTATGGTACGTTTTCATTCGTATTAATTATCAAAATCACCTCTAGCGATAACCTTGCACATTATGTTAAGCAATGCTTAAATACATTTTTAAACGAATCATTAAAATTCATATCACATAAGGACGATTCCATCTTCATAAAAGTTATTAAAATTTTCACGATTTTCATTCTACATTCGGAAATAGATAAGGGTGTAGAGAGAGGGGGGTGAATGGTGGAGTGAGTACTACTGACTAACTGACACAGAATTAAGGGGTAGATTATCTCACTCGGAATAAATCACCATGGCAGCAATCTCTCCGCGAAACTTGAAGGAAATTTTTATTGTCCTCGATTCCGGGAGCTTAACGAATCTTTTTTAGTATTGCTGCGAACATTTATTAACTCATTACAACAGATGGTACATTTCTTCCTTAGGCACTGATGGATAATCCTCGGGCCACTCGAGATTAGCGATCTGTTAATCCAAACCAGATGCAAATTAGTCTAAGTAATTTGAGATCTAATTCTTTACATTTCAAGTTATATTTCATAAATTAAAAATGGATAGGAAAATAAAAATGTACGTCGCCGATACCTCGAAGAGGTAGGAAAACATATTTTATAGACTATCACCGTATATCTAATAGAATCCTTTGGCCTCCTCTCACATTGCTATGCTGATGATCAACAACTTTATTTTTTCTGCAACCTTGATGACACCGAATATCTTACGTCAATAACTGTCAACTGCATTGATGCCATATCCAAATGGATGGCATCAAACACACTTAAAATAACTAACTAACTAACTTACCACGCCGTCTCCCCGGAGGGGTAGGCAGAAAGAATGGAACGCCACACTGTTCTGTCCTGACATACGTCTCTCGCTTCCTCCTCACGTGACCGACATTCAATATTTGATTGATTTGATCGTGCCACGTTTTCCTCGGCCTTCCTCTATTTCTAGCTCCGTTCACGCCGTTTACATATACCTTCTTTACCATTCTGTCTTCACTCATTCTTTCCATGTGTCCAAACCATCTTAATGACCCTTTCCTTATTTTGTTCATAACACTTTCATTCGCACCACATTCACTTCTTATACTTGCATTTGTCACTCTATCATATACAGATTTGCCACACATTCGTCTTAGAGATCTCATTTCTACTGCATTTATTCTACTTTCATCCTTCTTTGCCAGTTCCATGCTTCACTTCCATACATAAGGGTCGGCACAAGAACACCATTGTGCACTGCCATCTTAGCTTTTTTGGATAGGCTTTTGTTTGCGATGACAACTTTAAGTGCACCATTTATTCTGTTGCCTGCCCCAACCCTTCTTTCAATATCCTTCTCCACCCTCCCATCCTTTGTAAACGTACTTCCTGAATAAACAAATTCATCCACTTGTTCCAGATTTTCACCGTTTACACTAATGTTGCAGACTGTCATGCTTCCTTCTTTTTCGAAAATCATTACCTTAGACTTATTCACATTCATCATCAAATCGTATCGCTTGCATACCTCATACATACTAGACACCAGGGCTTGCAGTTCGTGCTCGTTGTCTGCAAGTAGCACAGCGTCGTCCGCATACAACAAACAGCTTAATGACACACCTTCCATTTTTGCACCTGCTTCCAACCCTTTCAGCTCTTTCATACACTTGTCCATATATAGATTAAACAACCATGGAGCCATTACACACCCCTGTTTGACACCTTTATTGATATCAAACCAGGCTGTAAGATCCCCATTTACTTTGACACTAGCAGTGCTTTCTGTGTACAGCGATAAACTTAAACTAAATCCATCCAAAACGGAATTTCTCTGGACTTCTAAACGAACCCATCGTTTTCATATTTCATACCTAATTTAAACATTTATACTTTGTTTTATTATACTTTTTAACCGATTGTTTTTAAGCGTTCACATTTAGATTTTTAGATTTAAAACACGCCTTAATGCGCCCTTGAGGTGATTACATCACAAAAACGGCGCTTTAAAAGATAACATATTATTATTATTATTATTATTATTATCTCCTATCGGGCACGCACCTTAATTTCTCGGACTTGTCACGTGATCTTTATTTAAAACTAGATTTTTTTTTGATCGAGATGAAGACACTGACGACAGCAGGCAAGACATTAAGAGATCGCGTGAGGAGCACGAGAATAAGATAGATATATGAGGTTGAGGATATAAGATGGAGCTGACAGCGAAAAAGGGACTGGTACGGTCATGTTCAAAGAATGGATACCACCAGACTCCCCTATATTGCATTGCAAAATCAACCTCATTGACTCTTCGTGGAAGAACTCCTAAAATATGGAATGACAGATGGGAGACTTCCTCACAGGAGGAGCAACACTCTTGAGAACAGACCACATAGGTCTACAACAAGGAAGAAGAAGAAGTTTTTTTTGTATTGCCAAATTTTCTAGACTTTCTATATCATTCAGAAAAGTTTTTCAATTTTTTGTATTAATTCATTCCTTCCATTTGTTTATACCAGTTTAAATGATATGTAGTCACGATGTAGTGTTGGAGCTAGAAAAAATGTATGAAAGTTAACCTTGGAGTTGGCAGAAGAAGAATGAGCCATATTCGAAGTAGGAACAATCGACAAGCGTGCATGTCATGATATGTAAATGTAGAAGAGGCGCAAGAGCTACGTCAACTTAGAACAAAGTGGCCGGCCAGCCTCTCTGCCTACTCCTGCGGGGAAACGGCGTGATGGTTAGTTAGGTTAGTTAGAATAGTGTAGCGGTTTTCCTCACCCTGGTACAATTGTTCTGAATCGAAATGTTACCCAAATCTTGGGCAGATCGATGTGATGTGGCAAGTTGAAATTCGTTATTTTTTTATATGTATCATCTTCAACAGATGTCGGCGCACATGGCCGTTAACTGTTTGGCGGACTGAGTTCTGCCTTCTAAGAATATCCTTGAACACAGAAACTTTTGATTGCTAAATAGGACCACGTGTTGGGGACCAGCAGGAGGCTGGAAGTCCGTTGGAGATGTTCGTTATTTAATCTCATTAAAAATACTGTGGGAAAGATGAAGTGATTTCATAGTCATAATAAAACGCAACGAGATGATAATTTTTAAAAATAATGTTTTTGTGAAATGGAGTTTTAGAAATAGTTTTTTTCGAAAACGTTTTTTGAATTCGAAGTTCAGAAATCGCTAACTAACTGTCGCCGAAGGTGTAGGCAGTAAGAATGGACGTTTCTTTCAAGACATACTTATCTTGTTTCCTCAACATTCGTACATCGTGTCACGCACGCTCGTCGATTTCTCTGACTCTTCAAGTGGCCGATATTTTAGATTTGATTGATTTGATCGTGTTTTTTTGAAATTAGTAAAAATAATCATTACTTGATATCTCTATTATATTAAAATCAGACAACATAATCATTCGTTGAAGTTTCATTATATTGAAAGCAGTAAAAATAATTATTAGTTAAAAACAAATAAACAAACAAAAAATATGTAACTAACCATCACGCCATTTCCCGGGAGGGGTAGGCAGAGAGGATGGATCGCCACGATGCTCTGTCCTGGCATACCTCTCGGGCTTCCACTACATTCATACATCTTACCATGCACGCACGTCGGTGACCGCCTTTTAGTTATTGATTAATTTGGTGGATACGTGTAACATAAATTAAAGAAACACAAAAGTCTGGATCGTCCATGTCAACATGTGCAACATCGGAAAAACATTATGTGTTATTACATTATGTGCTAAATTTAAAAAAAAACGGTGGATTCGTGGAACATAAATTAAATAGACAAATATGCCCCATCTAAAAATAACATTTTGTATTAAATTATTTTTATTTTGTTATTTTATTTTATATCATTGTATTTTATATAATTTGTTTTAGATTTATTTTGTGGATGTTGGAAGATCGAAGTGTGCGCGGGAGATGCCTATTGGTGGCGATGAGGTTCGCAACCCATCACACCGCGTCTCCCGCGGGGCGAAAAGAGAAGGATGGAGTGCCGCATCGGTTAAAGTGTGACAGTCCATTCTTTCTGCCTACCCTTTCGGGGAGACGGCGTGATGGTTAGTTAGTTAGTTAGTTAATTTGGTCATGCCTTGTTTTTCTCAGTCGTCCTCGGCTTCTTTTTCCAATCACGCTGCTTGTGTACAACTTTTTAACCATTCTACTCTCATCCATTCGTTCCATATGTCCAAACCATTTCAGGGATCTTTTTTAAATTTATCCATGATGCAGTCATCTGCCTTACATTTCTTTCTTATTTCATCGTTCGCTAATCTATCATCCTATACTTATATACTATACTGATTGTCCCAAATACAGTCCCTCAGGCAAATATTACATAAAATATAAACAACTATTATCAAATTGCTGGTGTTAGATGCAGCTTAAAACATTGTCAAAGCGCCCTTGAGGTGAGCACGAAAACAGCGCTATAAAAATTGTTTAATTATAATATTCTATTATACAGGGAGTCCGTCTCTCATGAAAGGACTTGACGTAGAGAATAACCGGTCGAAAGTCTTGGAGCAAGAAGAATAAGTTTTATGTAACTTTTTCCCTCTTTTTCATACCAGCCCTCGCCCTGTCTGTATGTTAAAAACTTATTTATTATTCATGCCATTACCCGGAATCTGTTATGATGCAGGCACTAGGCAGACTTTTGATATTTTAACATCAAAAAAGTTATTACCGTCTTTAATTTTATTCAGAATACAATATTGTTTTCACAATCGCTGAAAGAAAAAACTCAAGCAAAAAAATTGTAGGTTGAATACATAATTTGTATAATTAACCCAGAATTATAAAAAACGATAAACATCATATAACAAAACTTATTTTTTATCTATTGCCATAAATTTTAATGTTTCATAACGAATCGTCGCTAATCAATAATTTTAATTATATTATGTATCGAGGTTTACCAATTAAAATATAATTTATTGTTCTTATGAAGAAAATTACGAGATGTTTCGAAGATACTTTATTTTCATCAACTCCGAGATACAAATGAAAAACAGTGTTTTGATTAATTCAAAATCAACATTTTAAACTGTTACATTAAATACCTTTGTTTTATGTATCACAATTTATTTTATTTTACGCGACAGCTGTTTCATCAATCTATGTTGACATCATCATGTGTTACAATGATGATGATGTCAACATAGGTTGATGAAACAGCTGTCGCGTAAAATAAAATAAATTGTGATACGTAAACAAAGTTATTTAATTTAATAGTTTAAAATGTTATGGTATCATAGTGTTTCGGTAAAAACAATGATCTATTTAAATACATCGTGTCATACACGCACGTCGATTTCTACGACTACTCAGGTGGCCGTCATTTATTATTTGATCACGTTGTCCTCGGTCTTCCTCTATTTCTTGTTCCGTTTACATTTTTAATGCATACTTTCATTCTTGACAACCCTTTCATTATTTTGATCACAACATTTACATTCGCACTGCATTCACTTATTGTATTTGCATTTGACACTATATCAATGTGTGTTAAATCTCATATACAAAGATTTAATAAACATTCATCTAAGGGATTTAATTTCAACTGAATTTATTCTACTTTTATCGTTCTTCTGCCAGTTTCAACCATCCCTTCCATACATGGAGAAGAATACCATTTTGCACTACTATCTTAGCTTTTTTTGGAAAAGCTTATATTATTTAAACTATGATTTTTATATTTGCAATCGACACTCTGTCGATATAATTTTAACTCTCATTCGTCTAGAATTGTCATTTCTGCTGTATTTATTCTACTTTCATCTTCATAAGGGTATCTTTTTTATTGTACTCAGAATAAAATTCAAAGCCCTAACATTAAATGGATTGTTTCTGGTTTATTTTTACATAAATTTGTTTTGTGAATGCCAAATTCTGGCCACAGGATTCGAATTGTTTTACATTATAACAGATTGTGGGAATCTTTTCACGTCGGTACCGTCATTCTGCCGGCCAGGGGTGACCGAGGGGCGCTTCTCGCCGGAGCATCTCACGTGTGTCACACTATTTATACATTGCGGGAGCCTGGAACCTACTAAAGAGCGAGCGGCGAGATTTGCGGATCCGTGGGTATGGCTGTGACGTGTTTATCCCGTATTTAATATTATAGATTATATTTTAGATAATCCATTGTTTTGGCCGATACACTATGATACTTGAACATTTTTAAATGCTAAAATTTTGAAACACTGCCATTATACATACACATGTAACAATTTATTTTTATGTGGTTGTCGCGACAGCTGTTTCCCCAATGGCATCATCGGATGTTACAATTAATTCATTTAGTCAGATTGAGTTTTTTTTATAAAATTGTGGTTTGTATGATAATAATACATTAGCAATAGCGGTCTATAAGGCGTTGGACGGATTTTACCACCAGTTTATATATCTGAACTCTGCATCAACGAGAACTTGAATGCCAGACAGTCTACATTGCGATCAGCCAAGTCTTCTGCGATCGGTAGATTGACTGTGCCAAAACGCCGAGACTTCGCTGTAGCCGGCCCTTCACCCTGGAACAATCTTCCAGCAGACCTTAAGTGCATAGATAATCAGTCAGAATTTATATCGAGATTCAAAACGCACCTTTTCAAAGTACGAGTATCATTTCCCGATAGGAAGGGCTCATACAAAATATGTTTTTTTATTTTTTTAACTAGTTCATAAAACGTAGCATTTTCTACAGCGCCCTTGAGATGAGTAATTCATAAAAATGGTGCTCTATAAATTATCCAATTTATTATTATTATAGCAGCGAATGAATAAAGAAGTATAAATTGTCAAATTAAGTGCAGGAAACTGGAATACTCCGGCCATGTTACGAGATACGATAAATTCAAAGTTATGGAACTGATTATCCAAGGAAAAATGTACGCAAAGCGAAGTGTCTGCAGAAATAAAAAAAATCTTGTCTAGAAAACCTTGGAGAATGCTTCAGTTGCAGCTCAATATCCCTGTTTAGAGCTGCTGTATCAAGGGCAGAATAGCCATGATGTTGGCCAACCTTCGATAGGAGAGGACCAAGATCAAAAGAGATGAAAAATATGTTACATAAAAGAAAAATAATAGTTGCTAGAACTATCAAGATTTGGGTCGAATGTTAAAATTAGAATAAATGCAGTAGAAATGAAAATCTATAAGACGAATATGTAGAAAATCTGTATACGAGTATGATAGAGTGTCAAATGCAAATATAAAAAGTTAATGCGGTTAGAATGAAAGTGTTATGAACAAAATAATGAATGGGTTGTTAAGATAGTTTGGACACATGGAAAGAATGAGTGAAGACAGATTGGTGAAGAATGGTTAAGAAATAGAGGAAGGCCGAGGAAAACGTGGTACAATCAAATCAATAAAATATTTAATGTCGGTCAAGTAAGGCGTCGGAGAAATCACGTGCGTGCATGATACGATCTAGAGGAAGAGAGATATGTACCTATGTCAGGACATAACAGTGTGGCGGTTCATTCTTTCTGCCTACCCCTCCGGGGAGACGACATGATGGTTAGTTAGTTAGTTAGTTAAATCTTTTCTGTATATTTGTGGTTCTTTCATGTAGTCTTATAAATATTATTTCCCCCGGTGTTTAACATTCAAACAATTTGAAAAAAGAACAATTTCTGATTTTGCGTGACGTATTTCGTACCAATCTGGTTTTAATTAAAGGTACTTTATTGCTTTAATGACATCCATTTAGGCAAGTTCCGAGTATTGGAAAAAAATATGGCGAAATCCGAACGGACAATTAGTTACATTGAGAAAAGAGAAAATACATTTCGCCGTTATTTAATAGGTCTGAAATTCGTGATTAAACAAAAAGCAACGAACGAACTTTTAATTAAAAATGAGAGCTTAATAGGTGCGAGGGGATATCATAAACTCGCGGAACGAAAGCGATTACAATGGTTATTCTCAATTAAAAAAAATCTATTATTCTAATTCAAATTAACATACTCGCATTTCTTTAAAAGTTTTAGCATATTAAGGATAATACGAACACGTTTATATTGTTTTTTTAAATAAATTATTTATTTTTATTTTGTTAAAACCAACTGGTTTCGCTCCCATTATGTCTTTTGTAACCATGACAAAGCTCCGACGGGAGTGAAACCGGTTGGTGTTACAAAAAAAAAATGAAGTCGTGTCAAAACTAATAAAAATGTGTTGAAATTTTTTTCATAATACCAAATCACAAATTAAGTGCTTCCTACGAAAGATTTAATTTATATTTTACTCATTTCATGTATCAATTAGGAACAGTATATCATAATATACTGTTCTATATATTATAATATATGGTCTATTCTACAATATGGCTGCGAAACTTGGACTCTAAAAGTGAATGTAATGAACCGGTTGGAGGCATAGAAGACTTAGAAGGAGGTGGACCGAAAGGCTCAGTAATTTAGACGAACTACAGAGAGCTAGAGCCAATAGAAAGCTGTTGTCGAGTGTGAAAATTAGAAAGGTCTCATATTTGGGTCATGTGTTAAGGGGAGAAAAATACCAGCTCCTTCGACTGATATTAATGGTTAAAGTAGAGGGACATCAGGGAGTTGGTAGAAGGCAGCTGTCCTGACTACGGAACATTAAAGAGTGGACAGGAATACAAGGGTATTCCTGTCCACTCTAGAACCTGTTTCAAGTAGCGCAGGACAAATATACCTTTGCTGTAGTGATCGACAACGTTGGGGCGACCTGACACAGCACCGAAAAAAGAAGAGGATATTATAATTATTACGAATGTAAACTTTTTTTTTGAAGTTTTATTTAAAAAATTACGAATTACATGCTTCGCTTGATAAAGGCATTAATAAATAACAGTTAAAGAAATCAGGAATACGAAAGCTAGTTCATCTCAGAAGAGATTCGTCTTCATCTCATGATCAGATGTTTGATTTATCTCCCCACTGGCACCAACACAAGTAGAATGATTATGCATGTTTATTTATTTATTTTTTGTATATCAACAGGTCATTTTGATCCCAATCATTTTATACCATTTTTTTTGGCCATTATGGTATATTGATTATAAAGACATGTGACAGGTAGCTTATCTATCGCCATTTTATTGTCACGTAAATTCTTCACTAGACCAAAGATAATGTGATCATGAAGACAATCACACAGTCATTGCCAGCAATTAAACCCGGGACCTTCGTTGTGGCAGTCGTAGCTCTTGCCACTCTGCCACGAAGGTCACTTATTTAATTATTATTTAAAATGAACTAACATCAATAGATTTGTAACACCAACACCAAATTGTAATACCTGATGATGTCAACATAGGTTGACGAAACAGCTGTCGCGTAAAATAAAATACATAAAACAAAGTTATTTAATTTAACAGTTTAAAACGAGGTATCATAGCGTTTCGGCCAAAACAATGGACTATCAAGAGATTTCAGTTAAATCATTAGATTATCTTAGTTAATATAATAACCAATGTTGTATGGTGTTCTAAAAAAAACTTTTTTGGCGCGTAAATATTTTGATCTCTCCTCACGCCTAAGTAAGTACCTTCTGGTTAAATATATCACGGGATAATTCGTTAATTCGTAGCCCGCCATTTAGATTAAAGGCCCAACTGCAGTATTCTTAATTTAAGTTGAACAAATTAAGATATTTCGTGATTAACGGTTTTTAAAAATCTAATTAGTTCTATTCTGAAACTAATTATTGAACCGAAGAATGAGGAAATGCTGAAATGATCGATGTGTGAAATTTCATTTCACAACCATGAAACTTTAAATGATTTTATATTTTATTTTGGATTTCACAACTAACGTACAATATTTAACTAACTAACTAACTAACTAACTAACCATCACGCCGTCTCCCCGAAGGGGTAGGCAGAAAGAATGGACTGCCACACTTTTCTTTCCTGACATATTTCTCTCGATTCCTCAACATTCATACATCGTGTGACGCACGCGCATCGATTTCTCTGATTCCTCACGTGATCGACATTAAATATTTGATTTATTTGATCGTGACACGTTTTCCTCGGTCTTCCTTTATTTCTAGTTCCATTTACATTGTTAACATATAATTTTTTATCATTCTTTCTTCATTCATTACATTATTACAATATTTATATGAAAATAATTCACGTGTAAGTGAACTAACTAACTAACTAAATAACCATCGAATCGTCTCCCAGATGGGTAGGCAGAAATAATGGACTCCCACACTGTTCTGTCCTGACATAATTCTCTCGCTTCCTCTACATTAATACATGGTGTTATGCACGCACGTCGATTTCTCCGACTCCTCACGTAAACAACATTTAGTGTTCGGTTGATTTGATCTTGCCACGTTTTCCTGGGCCTTTTTATATTTCTTGCTTCGTTCACGTCGTTTACATATACCTTCTTCTAGGTGAAATAATTTAAATTCAAATATTACTTAAATTTGAAACCCCAGAGCTTGAATACGAGGCCAATCAAGGCCCTTTGATGTGAATATGTTTTAAAATAGATACTGTAGAAATAATCATATTAAAATTAAATAGGTACTTTAGAATTAATTAGATACGACCTCTATGTATAAATGTGAACCATGGAACTGGCAGATGAAAGATGAAAGTAGAATAAATGCAGTAGGAATGAGATCTCTGAGACGAATGTATGTATATATTTGTTAATGATAGTGTCAAATGAGACAACATTCGTGGCCGCGTGGTAAGTGCATTGACTGCAACTCCGAAGGTTCCGGGTTCCGGGTCCGGTACCCGGCGAGGGCAGTGTGATTGTCACACTGTCTTTGATCTAGTGTAGAATTCACGTGACAATAAAATGGCGACAGATTAGCTACCTACATGTCACGAGAATCACTGTGAGAGCTATAAAACCCTTTACGTAAAGAGCGATTTAACAAAATAATAATAATAATAAAGATACAAGAAGTGAATGCAATATAAAGTAATAAAGAAGAAGAATTTACATTTTCATATAGGTATTACTTGAAAAAAAATCTTCTTAAGATCTTTAAGTCGAAGTCAGACTGAGATTTCAATCGAAAGTTTTAAGTTATTCAAAGACATTTTTGCCGGAAAGTATAACGTATACTGTGAAAACACTTTTTTTTTATTTCAAGTTCTTTGTAACTAGGGGTTTGGGGATTTTATATGTTTTCTGCGAATTTACCCGATCTGGCATAGTCATGTTTGAGACGAATATTGATGCTTTGTGTCTGTTTGAGATTCAAAAGTTGTTACCTACTAAAACTTTAAAGGGTGACGTGATGTGGAGAGAGGCTCCTTCTGTGGAGTTATTTTACTACAAGAGCGGAATTTTATGTCTTGGATAAACACGTGAATAATGCAAATGTACATAATTTTTCTGAACGGAACTTGTTGTGAATTGTAAGTTCTATTATAAAAAAACACCAGAAGTATAAGACAGCTGGTATAAACGGGGAAAGAAATTTAAGTTTTGTAACAATTGAGCAAATCTTCTTCTTCTTTAGCCTTTTCCCTTCCACTGCTGGATATAGGTCCCTAAAATTTTTCTTCACTTCTTCTTCTTCTTCAAGTGCCCTGTCGGGTCCCCCCAACGTTGGCGATCACCTCGGCGATCGCCAACGTTGGGGGGAACTGCGCCGCTCGGAACAGCTCCTCCACACTTCGGATGCCGGTCCACTCCCTCACGTTTCGCAGCCAGGACATTTGTCTCTTTCCGGGCCCTCAACGTCCTTCAATTTTTTCCTCCAATATCAGTTGGAGAAGGTGGTACTTTTCCCCACGCAGTATATGACCCAGATGTGAGATCTTTCGAACCTTGATTATTGATAACAATTCCCTGTCAACTCTAGCTCGCCTCAGGACTTCGGAATTGGTAACCATGTCTGTCCAGGAACTCTGAGCATTCGGCGATGGAGCCACATTTCAAATGCTTCTAGTCTGTTCATTGAGTTAACTTTCAGGGTCCAAGTTTCACACCCGTACAATAAAACAGACCAAATATAGCATTTGATCATTCTCTGGCGGAGTTTCAAGTTTACGTTATTATTGCAGTGATTTCTTTACTAGTCCCTGTTTTTATTATCATTTTTTTATATACCTATATTTCTTTATTTAGTTATAATAAAAAAGTACATATTTCTTACAACTAGTATATGACATTTTTAAATGCATAATAGTTAAATTTATAATGAAAACCAATTTAAAAAGAGCAATTAGGCACAAACACACAAAGAAGAAATTTAACAACAAGAAAAAAAAAACTTTTAAACTTAAAAATGTGACCGGACGTATACGAGTACTATACATTGGTTGCGAAATTTGTGAACATTATCTGAATCCTTCATGACTTGCCCTTCAAGCTATTAAATACTTTCAAACCCTTATAAAAAAACCTGTTTTCGGAACCCTTTGATAATGTTCTATTAATTCTAAAATTTGTTTTGTCTCTCGTTGGGAACCCATGTATTGTAAGCAGCCTGGTCACACAAATATTTTGGAAGAAGCCCAACCCTCAATTTGTAAGCAAAATAAGTGTATTTAAGGTGTCTCTGTCTTATTGATAACATTTTCAAATCTTCAAGCATCGTATTAATTCGTGCGCGTCTCCTGCAGCTCAGTACAATTCTCATTGATCTATATTGATTTATTTTGTTTTGTCACAGCTATGTTGGCAATGTCATCAGTCCTTCTTTTGGGTGGCCTCCTAATTGTTGTTTTCTCTTGTTATTTTCCAAGAGTATTCAGGTACCAGTGGTTAAATACAACGTGTTTTATTACTATGAATCTATAAGTGTAAAATGTCTTACCACAAAGTGAGTGCTTCATATGAAAAAATGTTATAAAAGCGTTCCAAATTAAACCGTTAATACTATTTTTAATAACTTTATTATTATTATTAATATATTTTTTTTAATGTATACAAATACTTGTAGATAAATACTGGATTTTACCCATTACAGGCTTAATGCTTAATGCTTACACCTAATCTTAATAGATGGTGTAGATTGAACTAAAATATGTTAAATGTTTCTCAATATAGTAGCATATATAAATCTTCCAAATATAGTTGTCAGACGTGGTGGTCGTAAGAAGGGCGGAATGAGGAATGTTGAATTACATAAAGCGATCGCTTAACCCAACAAATGACAGGTCATTAGTTGGTCCTGTAAACACCTCGACCACCATATTCTTTTTCCAAATAATTTACATAATCAAATGATTTTACTGAAATCTCTTGATGGAAGTTCATTTTAAATAATAATTAAATAAAACGATGTTTTTTAACTACTTCCACTTTTGTCTTTATTTAGACAGCGACCGGTTTCGCCAGGCTCGCTGTCTAAATAAAGACAAAAGTGGAAGTAGTTAAAAAACATCGTTTTATTTAATTATTATTTAAATAATTTACATGTTCGTCTCTATTGAGATACAATTAATCTTTATTATTAATAGTTTGGGATTATTTTTTTAGCTTTGGCTAGGTGCAAGTTAGTTAAGGCAGAATACCACTGCTCATTATACTTGTAAAAAAAATCTTCTAGCCTACGACTTTCATGGTCTCTTGTTCGTGGGTTTAGATCGCTCAATTCAGAACCAAACATAGATCAGTGTGGTATTGTGGTACCAGTCACAACATTCTCCCCACGCACCCACACATGCCTAAATAATTAACAGACTACAAGATTTATCTAACAACCGATCTGAACGAGTAAAAAATACAATGATATTACACATTAGGAACCAGACGTGTTTTTTTTATCATTTCAAACCCCCCAATCATTACCGAATACCAGAGAACCACGTTCAAAACATGCATCATTCAAAAATCATTAAATTTTGGCACAGTCATCACAACATGTATATCATGTGACTTATACATTTGAGACATTACACATTGTACATCTATTTATGATAATAAAAAAATATTATATGTTTCGTATGAAATCATCCATTATTTAATATGAATAAAAGCATCTCTAAACATTCCAAAACAATAAGTAAACCAACTTCAATCTGTGTCCAACGCAGAAGCAAGACTCGTTAAAGTTATTTAAAAAAAGAATCAAATCAAATCAAGTCAAATCGGTTCATTTTCTCCAAAGATATTACAAACAATTATTATAGTTTAAGAAATCTATTGAGAACAGGTGAAATATAATAAATATATAATGAACATGCTCTTTATGATAGTTATTTGTGACAAAAAATACGTTTTTACTGTTTTGGTGTTAAAATTACATAAGTTTTTTCGTTTATAAAAAGAATTTTGACAGGTGAAAAATAAATTTTTCATTTGTTTCGATGACAATTTGAATAAATTCTTCAATAAAATTTTTGGTGTTGGATTGTTTTAAGTGCCTAATTACAGTAAATTAAAAAAAAACAGTGGATAACGTGGAATAAAAATTAAATAAACACAAATGTCCGGATCGTCCAGCTGACGACAAGTGCACCATCTAAAATAACATTATGTGTTCAATTATTTTTCTTTGTTATTTTATTTTATATCATTGTATTTTATATTATTTGTTTTAGATTTATTATGTAGACGTTAAACGATCGAAGTGTGCGCGGGAGATGCCTTTTGGTGGCAATGAGGTTCGCAACCCATCACACCGCGTCTCTCGCGATGGCGAAAAGAGAAGGTTGGAGTGCCGCATCGATTAAAGTGTGGCAGTCCATTCTTTCTGCCTACCCTTTCGGGGAGACGGCGTGATGGTTAGTTAGTTAGTTATAATACCAGGGTGAAGGTTTGCCTTAGTACACATTTCGAGGATCGAGGATTTGTAATAGCCGGCTCGTCAGCTTGGAACAATCTTCCTTCATACCGTAGACAGAGTTCAGGTCTCCGCTGAAAAACTTATATTTTTAATCTTTCCTACCAAAATTAAAATCCAATTTGTCTATCGGTTTTGTGATATTATTTTCAGCATTCATTTTTAGATTTAAAACACGTCTCAATACGCCTTGCAAAACTAGCATATTATTATAACAGTTGGGCTGAAAAGTTCGTAAGCTTATATAGTAAAACACATTTTTTTGGAAAAAAAATCGATTTTATTATTGAATATAGTTGCTTTCGAGGGCGATACAACGATTATAGCGGTCATACAATTTTTCGATACCATTTTTATAGTACGATTACTCTTTAGCTTTAAAATAAGCTTCAGTTTCGCTATATCTTACGAACCAATTGTCCGACAGCTGTCAAATTTATACCAGTACCTTTTCAAGATTGGTACTAACTAAAAATCATATGGATTTAATTTTAGTAACGCCATCTATGTGTCAGCCTACGAACTTTTCAGCCGAACTGTTTTCTGTTTAATAAAAGTTTTAGTATTTTTATGGGAATGGCATATTTCCCCTTGCTACAGAATCACCAAATAATTATGCATTGTTTCTTTAACAATGATGTAAAACTCCATATGAATGAAAATGCCCGTCTTCTAGGATTGTCTATTATAATAAAATTTGGATGGAATGCGATGCTTTGTCTTTTTAAAAGCATTATCAAATGTGCATAAGGTTTTAGAATTGCAAAACATGTCATTCCATCTAAAATATAATAAAACTCGTAAAAGACAGACGTTTTCATTCATATTATTATAATTAAATAATTATGCCTTAACAAATATCTAATTCCATGTCTAAAGCTTGGCGTTAGACTTTAAAAAAATATATTTAAATAAGCCCCATGCACAAAAATCATTTAAGATCAATAAGGACTTTACATATTTTTGGTAAATATTAAGCTATCATACGACTTACATGTTGATTTCTCATACGAACATCAATATTTTCCTCGCTTTTGAGAGAATCCGAAACTTTCTAATGACAAAATTACCGTTCCGTGACGGTCTCCAGTCGGCCATGTTCGTTCTGGATTACCTCTGCCTGAAGTATGATGCGAGGAGACACTCCACGGGGAGGCGGGAGGGAGGACCCACCATAACTCGAGGGACAAACTAAATGCATTAAGTGCATGCGCTCTAATCTGTAGTACTCTCATCCCGCTGCACTTGTTACAGATAATTTAACATGAAATATGACGACTTTTAGGAAACCACACTATCTCGTACGACAATCTTGTCGAGTAAATACTACGCATTTATACAGCATGTCATTGGCAATTTAACTATATTTTTTTTATGGTTTGTTTGGTTTCAACCGCGGCTCACTTTTACTGTCCACGTGAAATTTAACCCGTATTTTCATCAGCTTGTTTTAACAGAAATTAATATTGTTAAGTTAATGAGAGTGAACCGTGTAGCTTGCAAAATAAGGATAAAAAAACTAACTAACTAACCATCACTCCATTTTCCAGGAGGGGTAGGCAGACAGGATGAATCGCCACAATGCTCTGTCCTGTAATACCTCTCGGGCTTCCTCTACATTCATACATCGTACCATGCACGCACGTCGATTATTCCGACTTCGAATGTGACCGCCTTTTGGTAATTGATTAATTTGGTCATGCCATGTTTTCCTCGGTCATCCTCGGCTTCTTTTTCCAATCACGCTGCTTGTGTACAACTTTTTAACCATTCTACTTTCATCCATTCGTTCCATATGTCCAAACCATCTCAGGGATCCTTTTTTAATTTTATCCATGATGCAGTCATCTGCCTTACATTTCTTTCTTATTTCATCGTTCAGTATTCTATCATACAACGTTTTCATTCTTCACATTCTTCTTAGTGATCTCATTTCTGCGGCGTTTATCCTGCTTTCATCCTTCTTTTCCCAGCTCAAAGCTTCACTTCCATACATAAGGGTTGGCACTAGAACTCCATTGTGTACTGCCATATTTGCTTCTGTGGATATATTTCTATGTGCAGTAATGACTAATGATATGAATGATATAGATAAGCGTAGAATAAATGCTGTAGAAATGAGATCACTGAAGGATGTGCGGGAAAACGATATATGATAGAATACCGAACGACGAAATAAAGAAAAAATGTAAGGTAAATGATTGCGTCATAAGTTAAATTAAAAAATGATCCCTGAGATGATTTGAACTTATCCAACGAATGGATGAGAGAAGTGAGTGAAAAGAGATGCCGTGGAAGACCAGGGAATGCGTGGCATGACCAATTAATTAAATGCTAAATAATGGTAACATTCTAACTAACTAACTAAACATCAAGCCGTCTCCCCGGAGGGGTAGGCAGAAAGAATGGACCGGCACACTGTTCTGTCCTGACATACTTCTTTCGCTTCCTCTACATTCATACATCTCGTCATGCACGCACGTTGATTTTTATGACTCCTCACGTGACCGACATTCAATATTTGATTGATTTGATCGTGCCACGTTTTCCTCGGCATTCCTCTTTTTCTAGCTCCGTTCACGTCGTTTACATTCACATTTTTCATCATTCTTTCCATGTGCCCTAACCATCTTAATGTCCCTTTCATTACCGTTTACACGGTCACATTCGAAGTCGGAAAATCGACGAGCGTGCGTGTTACGATGTATGATTGTAGAGAAATAGAGAGAGGTACGCAGTATGGCGGTTTATCCTATCTGCTTACAATTCTGGGGAAACGGCGTGATGGTTAGTTAGTTGTTAATGGATTAAGATGGTCTATTATACTTTCTAATCGATCGCGAATATCAATCAGATGCAGCGTTCACATTTATATTTAAAACACGTCTTAATGCGCCCTTGAGGTGATTACATCACAAAAACGGCGCTTTAAAAGTTAGCATATTATTATTATTATAAAGATGCAAGTCGATTTTCTATACTATGGGATGAACACATGGCGGAGTCCACAGATTAATTTGTGATAATCACTTTCTTCATGCATTCCCACGTGCATAGTTACAGACTCTAATGCAAAGTTAATTCTGTTTAAGTGTTTCACATTATCGTGGGATAATTTTCACTACACCGATTATCACCACCTCTCCCACTTTGATTTACAAGAAAATTATGCTGTTTAACGGTTTAAGAGCTATAGTCGGACCAGTTCAAATCTTACTTACTTACTTAGACAGCCGTTGTCGTCCACTGCTGGACATATAGGCCTCCCCCATATTTCTCCACGCACTTCTGTCTTGTGTCTTTCGCATCCAATCGCCAGCAATTCTTCGAATATCATCGGATTATCGTGTGGGGGGTCTCCCTCTGTTTCTTTCAGTTCGAAACAACAACGTTGAAAAGAACTTTGAAAAAGAAGAATAATATAACAATATGTTAGGGTCAAAATAAATAAATAGATACATTTAATTTTGATTTTGCTAAATCAGTACTTAAAGCAACTTATAAATCAGAATCTATAATATTTAATGTATCAACCATCAACCCATTTCACCAAAGGGATATTAAAACAGGATTGACGGCGACATTTATCTTTCTTAAGATACCTCTTTAGCTTCCTCTAGGTTTATACAACGTGTTATGAACGCATGTGTCTGTTTCTATGCCTTTTAACTTAAACTCACTTATTTTTTAAACGTATTTATTATTTTACATATTATAAAAAGCTAATGTATTTTGAACGTAAGGACAAAGCGAATAGATTAGAAAAGAGTGGTTTAATATTAAATGCAAGCGGTTTTAATAAAATAAAAAGCTGATCAGGACCTAGGAAAACATTACAAAAGAAAATGAATTTATTCCAATTGTTTTTTTTTGTCGTGTTAATGGTAGAAGTAGTTCTATATTTAATTGGCCCAGTCCACTAGCCTGACCACGTTTCTGGATGCTTTAGCTAGGTCCCTGCATCTGATATTCGAGATCGGCTGGAAAATAATATCATAATAAAACATTATACATTTTTAAGATCTGTCAAAACTGACCACATTCATGAAAATTTTGTTGAAATACTCGTATTTATAACACTGATGAAGGGCTTCTGTGTCCATGTTTGTTTTTTTAATTTTAATTTATTAATAAAGTTCACGATGTATATAAAGTTTGAAAATCATTCTTCTTCTTCTTCAAGTGCCCTGTCGGGTCCCCCCAATGTTGGCGATCACCTCGGCGAACCTGTCCCTGTCCTGCACCGCTCGAAACAGCTCCTCCGCACTTCGGATGCCGGTCCACTCCCTCACGTTTCGCAGCCAGGACATTTGTCTCCTTCCGGACCCTCGGCGTCCCTCAATTTTCCCTTCCAAAATCAGTTGGAGAAGGTGGTACTTTTCTCCACGCAGTATATGACCCAGATGTGAGATCTTTCGAACCTTGATAGTTGATAACAACTCCCTGTCAACTCTAGCTCGCCTCAGGACTTCGATATATACATTGTTCATAATAAATTAGGTTTTAATTTTTGATTTAAGACTTTTAAATTGGGGCGTAAGTTGTAGGATGTGGATTAAATGCTGTTTTTTTCCATATTTAACATAAACGTTTTTACACTTTTGGTATACTTTTGACGTAAGACTCTAATTCGTAAATTAAGTTTTATTTTGGGTATGAAAGATAACCTAGACGTGTTTCCAGCTTAGGATATAGATAAGGACCTAGTTGGTCCTTATAAGCGTTGTATATATTTAGGAAATATGGCATGATAGTTAGATTAGTCAATTTAAGCTGGTAAGCCTATGAGTTTAAAAAGTGATGATGCATTTTGAAGAATTTTGAATAATGGTGATAATAGTTTGTAAATAAAATTTTCTTTCTTTTCTGGTTTTGTTGATAAACAGTAGAGTCAAGTTGAAAAAAAATCGGTAGGAATGCAGTTTGGGACATGTGAAGAGTAAACACTGGGTCGCTTGTGGGAAAGGGGGCGGTGTCTGGCCATGGGCAGCCGGGGGCCTTCCGTAAACACGCAACTGCTAAAGATTAACATTGCCACAATCAAAGGCTATGACTCGGCATAAACAGCACAGCCGCAACACTCCAGAAGCATGCAAGAAACTCTTGTTATTATTCGCACTTTTTTTGTTGTTATTAAGTCCACTTTAATAAAAATAATTATAACTAATAGCAAATATAATTAATACGAATGAAAACTCGTGTTTTAGAAGTTTTATTATATTTTATGAGAATGAGATATTTCGCCTGCCATTTGAATGCCTTAGAGGGGGCAAAAATAATTCGCGACATCACATAAAATATAATAAAACTTCTATATCTATAAAACAGACGTTTCATAAAGATTAATGATTTAATATGGTGTTTTACATCATTGTTCAAGAAATAATAATAAAAATTATTAAAAAAAAAACGCGCAGATAATGTTTCCCCAATAAAAACTTACGTAAATTCGCAAACCATCTTTTAGAAACATCTTCTTCTCCGGTCTCAATCTATTGATTGGTCTGCAGAAAGGCGACGCATCTCCTCTTCCACTCAACTCGGTCCTAGGTAACTCTCTTCAACTCGGCATAAGAGGTGCATATCTCGGCAAATCTGGTCTAGGTATTCTTGGCGAGGTCGTCCTCTGCCAATCGATCCCTCGACCATTTCCTCCTAACACATTATGCAGGAAACATTCGTGTCGCAACACATGACAAATCCATCTGCGCGCCTCACCGCTATGGTGTTCAACACGTACCCTCTTCAACTCTGCTGAGAACCTCTTTATTTGTAATGTGGTCCCTCCATGAAACATGGGCAACTCATCGGGAGGTCCACATCTCAAATGCCTCCAGCCTTTTGCGCTCTCCTTTGCAGACAGAAACATATCATTCGTTTAATAAAGATAACAGCGTTGAAATTTTATACGATAATAATAGATAAATAATTTGTATATTTAGATATAAAAAAAGGCATTATAAATAAATAAAATATAATGAGCAACCAAATAAACATAACTTTCAAGTCCAATAATTAATTTGTTCCCATTATCCCATAATTGAAACTAAACATAAATAAGCCTACCCCTAGACTTTTTCCGTCTTTTTATTTTTGATTTAGTATACTACTAGCTGACCCGACGAACTTCGTACCGCCTCAGAATCAATAAATGTTGTGTTAACTTATAAGCTAAATTTAATTCACCTTTTTATTGAATTACAATTAATACTTAAAATGAATTAAGTTCATGATATGTGCA